>OZ026602.1:31915476-31935976 GCA_964020085.1 Micromussa lordhowensis | reverse complement strand
CAGACGCTTTCTTTCTCAGGGTTGAATTTTGCTGACAGTTCCCTTGGTCGTTGGAACAGGCAATCCAGTTTGGGATTAAGATGCTTGAGGAAATTTTCAATTGTTTTGACGGGGCAGCGGCTGGAATTTATTACTTCAAACATCTTTCCATCGGATTCGTCTGTAGGATCGTTAAGCCCGCCTTGGTGGTTTTTGGTGGAAAGTAGAGCATCCCTTCGAAGCTCATAGTACCGTCTTCCTTGGGGAGTAGTTTGCAGAACCAGCATTTCTTTGGTGAGTTTTCTTTGATTTTCCCGCCCTCGTTTTCTAAAGTAAAGGATTAAGTAAAACCAGGCCGTTCGCAGTAGTTGGGAGGGATCTTTTGTGTTGGAGTAGGTAAGTTGACCACTTCTGAACAACTCTTGCATTTGTTCACTGGTTATTGGATGTTTATGAACCACATGGCCCACTTTGCCTTCTTTCATCATGTTTTTGCAAAGAGCATTTAGCGTTTGGTTGGCTTTTGCAAATTCAGAATCTAGGGCTTGTTGTAAGGCGGCTACATACATACATACATTACTTTCTTTACCCTCGGATTTTAGAGTAGCTTATGCAGCTAATATCTCCGAGCATTTGAGAGATAGACCACCACACCGGGAACTACGTCCCCTACTCTTTTCGAACAGTGTGTGGGTTCTTTTACGTCCCACAGAATTAATTATGAAGAGTTGTGAGACGGGGCCTACGGTTTATCGTCCTTATCCGAGAAGACTAGAAAGTCTAACCATTTGCAGATGTAATTACAAAGGCAGCACTTTCTCCTCAGTTATTTAAAGACCCTGAGTGTTGGTCCGGCCGGGGTTTGAACCTGCGACCTTCCGCACGCTAGTCCGGAACTCTACCTACTGAGCTAACCGGTCGGCGGCTGCTTCAAATACTGGTCAATAGCACTGCATATCGCTCACAATGAAGAAACTTTGAATTCACTTCCATTTTTTTGCCGCACAGAGGCATAACAAACCTGCAAGCATCTGTTAAGCTCCTTTTTTGACTGTTCTTCAATAGGGAGAGTGAATTTCTGTTGGCTTGTGAACCAATCTAAAATTTGTTTACAACAAATGTGTCAATTGAAATGCAACTTTTGAAAATTTAATTTTGTACTTTTAAATGTTTCAATGAGCAATAAATTCATTAAATCGTTTTTCGACTCCTGTTCTTACCGTGAAAAATCTTCATTCCATATTTTGTTGCAACTTTTGTCTTTTCTGGAACAGCCTCGACCAGTAAACTGTCTAAATCTTCTTCACGGACTCTTCGAAAACGTGAAGAAGCGACCGCCATTTTGTTAGCAAGGGCACACTGCTACGCTACTCACTATCTATCACAGAATAGAACGTGAGTAGCGTAGCCAACCAGAAGACGTCATTTGTGATAGAATGCTAGTAGATTTATACTAATACCTGATAAATGATACACTAAAGGAGTCAGAATCAAGTGAAAGTGAGTTGACACCTCTACAAAAGTTGGAGAGCTGTATTTTAAGTGCAGTCAAGAATCACAATGGAGATGTAAGTTGTGAGCAAAAGTTTTAACTATATTAACTAATAATAAATTTAGTAAACAAAATAGGAAAGAAAGAAATTGTTTTTATGTGGTTATGATACAGCTAAGCCATGTACTGGTATTGTCATTACAGTATTGTGCTTTAAAGGTACAAATACATATACCAACAGGCTTTGCCAGTTCTTTTAAGGTCTGTTTCCAGAGACCTACGTGAATGGTGCTGTTGGAAACAATTCATTGCGAGTTTCATGTACACACTATGCACACACTGAGATGCTTTGCTTACTTTCACATAGGTCTTCTTGAAAACATGATAGGTCTTCTTTAAAACATGATCGAAAAGGAATTAAACTATTAATTATTATTTCTTCACCTCAGATCCTTACTTGACTGAACCCAACTGTCAGTGTTGTTGATAACCATGGCAACGAAGTGCCAGCAGTGGCCATTGCGACATCAAAGGTTGATGGCTTCCCAAATATTTCTCACAGTGTAAGCTACTAATCCTTTTTTGTGGATCTACCCCACTCTTGATGATAACTTTTGTTATGTTTTTCATGTGTATAAGTCAAGTAGAAAAATCCATTTTGTCATTTTACAGAAAATGAAGGCTTGCTACCAGAGCATGGTACAACAGGCTGTGACCATTGGTTTTTATATATATATAGTTGGTGTGATAGTTTTTATGGGCTTTTACCGACTTAATAAACGTAGATGTAGATGTATTTCAACAAAAGTGCAGATGCTACCCTAAATGAACTTTCAAAAAGGCAGGGCACCAGCCAAAAGAGGGCATACTGTATTCCATTTCGAGAGATGAGCCAATACACAACTGCATACATTAAATATGGTTAGGATCATATCATTATCATTTGCTGTTTTTCAATGAGTAACAACAAACAACGACTATTTTAATTGAACATAAAAAGCTTGATACCATGCATTCTCAGGAATTTATCAATTCCTGATCAAGTATACCCTGCGAGCAGTTGGTTTCTCCTAAGCCAAATGAGAGAGAAACCACTGCGAGCAACCATTCGTTCCTTTCAGTTAACCGCCGTCCAGTGACATGGACGAATAAATTAACTGTGAACTAGTAAAACTAGTTAAGTAACGCTTCGGCCAAGACGGAAAGAGAAAACAATAGGCCGCGGCACCGGGAACCGTTGGAAGGTTCAACCCGATCAAGTTCTAATTGAATTAGTAACAAAATTTTAATTGGTCAAGGACATATTAGCACGAAATTCAAACAAGCATTCTCCGAAAAATAATTCTTGCACTGTGATTGCAAAGCTAAATTTTACACGTTATATACACATTAACCTAACAAGTAAACCTGCGAAGTTTCAGCAAAATCGTATGTGAGGAAAGTTACAAAGTCTATAAATCTCTATTGCGCGCTCATAATCTCTGTTATGCTTCCTATCCAGAATGACAGAAACGTCATTTACATGTAATATCATTGGATGAAATATTCGCGCAAAAATCTGACACCAGATAGCGCGTTTTCCTCCAGCGAAACAAATGTAAAATGTTATTTCATTGATCCCTGTGCGATTTGCGCAAATATTTTTCTTCATATCAGCATTAGACTGTTCACTAAAAATCTTCATAAAGATCAAAATCTGAAAGAATGTTCACAGCATCGAAAAAGTATTCTCCTCCCGCTGAGCCAATGTCTAAATTTCCGAGTCGCGGGAATGTCTTTGATAGAAATAGTGCTTCTTTTCCATCCAGCTTTATTCCCCTTGCACGAATGTCTTGTACAGAGTAGTAAGAACACAAACAAGCAACAGCCAGAACGCTGAACTGCTCGTTGAAGGAAATGTTTATGTTTCTCAAGCAAAGAAGGGACCCTTTGGCCTTGAATATCGCTTGTTCAGATATTTCCTTACAGCTTTCGATGTTCAGCGTCTCAAGATGCTTTGCTACGCCAACAAGTTTGGGACTGGGACGAGCATGGCTGCCGAATAGTCGTGTGTTGAAAGGCTCTGCGGTTCCTATCAAAATTTTCGAGCGCAGCCCATTTCATGGAAAAGATAGCAACACCCTCAAAGCGTCTTAGATCAAATAGAAGCAGCACAAGTTCCACTGAATCGCGGTCACCGACGGAAAAGCGTCCAAAAAGCAATATAAACGATCTCGAAAGGTGTGAAGTTCAAGTTGAGAACGAAAGAGAAATGTTTTGCGTTATGCCAAACACAACGGACAACGTGGACATTAAACCGGCACTGGACAAGAGTTTAAAGAAATTAGAGAAATTGGACGCCATTGAGCTTACTCTAAGGGACGTGTCCTCTAGACTTATCAGAGCTGAAACGGTCATAGAGAAACTGGAAAGAGAGACACTAAAGATGAATTCAGAGATCAACACAATGGATACCGGACTCACAACTTTGAATAATGAAGTATCTGCGCTTCGAGGTGAAATTATGGCTAAAGAAGAGCGGATAAATAATCTACACATGAAGCATCTTTATCTTGAATCTTATAGTCGGCGTGAAAACCTTAAGTTCTTTGGCATCCCAGAGAAAGAAGCCAACGCTGAAGAAGGTGGCGAGGGCTTCGACACAAGGGCAGTTTTAAACCAATTCCTGGAAACGGTACTGGGCTTCCAAGACCCACGAATTAACATAGAGATCCAGCGGGTCCACCGGGTCGGCAAATCCAATAACGGCAAACCTAGGCCAATTCTTGCACGCTTCTTGCGGTTCCAGGATCGAGAAAGGATTCTACGCCAGGGCTTCAAACTCAAAGGTACTGAGTACATGATGCTTCAAGATTTTCCACAAGAAATAATTGAGAAGAGACGCAAGATGATGCCGAAGCTCAAAGAAGCCAAGGGGAAAGGACTAAGAGTATCCTTTAGTAAATCTGAACCCGACAAGCTAATAATTAATGGAAAGATTGTTTCATAAACTCCGAACTCATTCTGTTTGAATTTCTTTGTATATGTCTTAAAATTAATCTCTAGATAGGCTGCGTTTTTCAGTTTAATTGTACTATTCAATATCGTCCTAAAACAAGAAGCCTTAGAGCCTTGGTAGCCTCAAGGCTTGCTATAATTTCGATTCGAGTTCCACTCTCATGGGCAGCACTCGGGATACTTTTCTTCTTGCCCTTTGAAATTTTTGTTTACTTCTGCAATTCGTTATAAATGCACGTGTTCCTGTGTTTGTTTTTTCCTTTTGTTTTCGATGCGGGCTATTCGAACGTCACTAAATGTAAATTTAAATCCTCAATTCTTAGTGTTTATCAATACTTCGTTAGCATGTTTCAAAAAATTTGCATTCTTTTGTTTAAACTTCTTCCAATGTACTATCGCCCCTTTCCCTTGGCAATATGGGGCCCAGCAACGTTAATTTCAAACTATTGTCTTTAAATGCTCGAGGGATTCGTACCTTTGAAAAGCGGAAACCCATATTCAATTGGCTAAGTAAATCTGGTGCTGATATTTGTTTTTTACTCGTGACGTAGAAAATATTTGGAAGAACCAGTGGAGGGGAAATTTGTTTTTCTCTCATGGAACTTGCCATAGCAAAGGAGTTTTGGTACTTGTAAGGGACAATTTGGACTTAAACCTGCAAACAGTTAAGATTGACTCTGAAGGCCGTTACATTATGTTGGACGCAATCATCCAGGATTCGCGTTATTGTCTCTTAAATATTTACGCTCCTAATAAGTGTAGCGAGCAAATTCAATTTTTTCAAAATATCTCAGAAGAAATTAAGACTTTAACAGCAGAGTGCGACTCACCTACCATTGTTGGAGGCGACTTTAATGTGATTCTTGATGAGGTTTTAGACGGACGGGGAGGGAATCAAAAGAGAAAGGAGTCTGCTAAATATGTTGAAGAATTTTGTGTAGAACACGATTTAATAGATATTTGGCACATTCGCAATCCTTCAGAAGCAAGATTCACATGGCGCCAAAAAACTCCAATTATACAAAGGTGGCTAGATTACTGGCTGGTTAGCGATTGTTTACAAATCGATATTGACACCGTCGATATTACAACGGCAATCAAATCAGATCATTCCGCAATAACTCTTGGTATGAATGGTTTGGATGAAAGTCTGCGAGGACCTTCCTTTTGGAAATTCAACTCCAATCTTGTGAATGACCCTGAAAACGTTTCAAGTTGTGTGTTGAACAATGGCTTCTCAACAGGACCTTTCTCTTTAGGAAGAGGTGTTAGACAAGGCGACCCTCTCTCTCCTTATTTGTTTATAATTGCTTTAGAAGTCTTGGCGATTAGGATAAGAAACGATAATACCATTCAAGGCTTTAAATTCGGTGAAGAAAATTTAAAGCTTAATTTATTTGCTGACGATATGACATGTTTCCTGAGTGACAAAGGATCCTATATTACCCTATTTCGCCTCCTCAAAGATTTCGGAGAGTGTTCGGGGTTGAAAGTCAACCATGAGAAGACGGAAGCCTTAGTATTTGGTGACAGTTCTCTATGGGAAGATGTATCTAATATGTACACCCTTCGTAATGTTATAAAAAGTCTAGGAGTCTATTTTGGTGGTAATGGAAAGGAGAGGGACGACTTAAATTATAGGGAAACTTTAAAGTCAATTAAGAAATCTTTAAATTTATGGAAGTGGAGAGGGTTGTCGCTTTTGGGGAGGATACAGATAGTTAAAACCTTCGCCATTCCTAAACTTATGTTTAGAGCATCAGCCATACCTATCTCTAGAGAACTTTTAAAGAATGCTGATTCTATTTTCTACAGTTTCATTTGGAATGGCAAAGACAAAGTTAAAAGAAATGTCCTCACTGCCACCATAGAGAATGGTGGTCTAAATATGCTTGACATTGACTCAATGGTTCATACAAAGCGTGTTCTCTGCTTAATTAAAGAAATATTTAGAAGATTATCCTAGTCCTTGGAAGTTTTTTCTCGATGAGCGACTGTCATCTGTTGGTGGAAAGTTTGTACTTCACTGTAATCTTGATTCTACTAAATTACCCGTGATGTTGCTGCCTTTCTATAAACAGTGCTTTGATGCCTGGTCTGATTTGAACAACAAAGTACCGCTTTCGTTTCAAGAGATTGTGAATGAAATTATATGGAACAACAAGTTTCTTTGTGTTGATAAAAAATCAGTCTTTAGAAGGGATCTTTTTTCCATTGGCCTACTGAAAATAGGAGACCTACTTTCGTGTAACAATATAACAACATTTAGCTTTACGAATCTACTGCTCAACTCTGAGCAAAGTTTTTTCGTGATGAGCATCATTGACTCCATTCCAACCCATTGGCACACAATAATAAAAGATTCTTCGTCTCTTCCAATAATTTCTCCAGTCTTAGATGTTCCCAGCATCATTATCGATGGAAATCCTCTCACATTTTCTGATGTCTCTTCCAAACAAATTTATCGCCAGTTCCTGGCGAAGAAGCAGGGATTACCTACCGCTCAAAAGAAATTGTCTGACAAGTACCCACACTCAGCCATAGATTGGGAGAAGGTCTATTCTCTATCTTTCAGATCGTCTATGGAATCAAAACTGAGAGAATTTCAATATAAAATTTTAAATTGTATTGTTTTCACAAATGAAAAACTCTTTCGTTTTGGTATTATGCAGTCACCACTATGTACTTTCTGCCAAAAAGAGGACGAATCCATCGAGCATCTACTCTTTTCCTGTAAGGAATCTTGTGAATTTTGGAAACATGTATTGTCCTGGCTCCGGAAAAATGACATTGATGTTGGTGAACTGAAGGAGGCTGATTTGATTTTTGGGAAGTTTGACATTCAAGATGACTTTATTTTAATCAACCACATTCTTTTATTAGGTAAATACTATATCTACTCTCGAAAATGCCAGAATGCTAAACCTTCCCTCAAAGGTTTTATTGCTAAAATGAAGCGAATATATTCTATTGAGCTCCATATTGCCAGGAAAGGAGACAAATTATCTTTTCATTTAAAGAAATGGAATAAGTTAATTAGTGTTGTAGCTAATGGAAGTATATAAATGTATTATGGTGAGTTTGTATTATGCCTTTTTTGTTTCTAAGTAGCCCTTTCTGTAGTGCCTTATGTTTATATATGTATTTTTTATCTTCTTATTTTTTCCTTAGTCGTATGCATGTATCTTATTTTGTTTGTGTGTTTGCAAATTCAAGAAAAAATAGTTACAAAAAAAAAAAAAACAAGTTTAAGAAAATCTTTTGAAGAGATGGCAGTCCTGTTTAAGTTTAACAATGTCAACTTTGAGAAGAAATGAAGCGGCACTTTCTGATACAGCTTTCCTGTGTCGCCTAAATGGAGTTGTTCACATTGTTGCAATGCTTGGACAGTTGATGTGCGTCTTCGAAATACAAATTGCCACCATGCAAGACAAACAGAGGACACATTCACTAGATCTTCTGGCTCAAGATACTCAAATACTAGCAGCCAAAAAAAGAGCAGAACTTCTGTCATTTTTACCATGCTTGTTGGTGCGCCGAAAACAAAAGAAATGAATGGAGATCGATGCGTACGTGATTGAAATCTCTCGCGCAGGGTTCTGACTTTGATTTGCGAAAAGTTCACACCTTGTGATTGGAGGTATTCTTTGTAGCATTTCCGACAGGTTACAGTTGTCACTGTTCTCTTTCAAAGATTGTGGTGAGCTCATAGTTGTGAAACAGGTCTTTTAGAGCTTCTTTAGGATCAATTACTTTTTTCAAACGTGCAAAATGGATAACAGGTAAGTTGTCGAAACTAACTTTACGAAGATTATGATACCTTTTACTTGGGTGTATTGAAATATGCGAGATTCAATTGCTCATTACATTCTATTTTCAGAAAGAGATTGGGTGAACCATGTGCAAATAAAGGCTCAGGGTCGAAATGCGTCAAGTCTGATACTTGTGTAAGTAGAATTCGATTATTCTCAAGAAGACAATATACTAGTTCTGACCTTTTTCGCTAATTTTCAAAACCCAATTTCTTACACAGAAGAATGAACCGCGCCAGATGTATGGTAAGAACATGCCGTCACCTAAAAAGCATCGCGTTGCCCAGGGATTGAACATCGGGAAAAACAGAGGTGTATGGTATTGATTGTCTTGCAGCAGGACAAGATGAGGACCACCAGACCATCGCCAAGTATCTGGACATCGGTCAAGAGTCTTTTGAACGAATCAAGAGTGAGATAATTTCAAGCAATGACAAGAAACTTCGCACTGTTCGGGACAACCTAAGGGAGGAATTTAGTTACAATCAAATAAGATTTGTTTTGGCTTGCCAAATCCGCGATCTAGAATTGTAGGTTTTTAGTTTTGGCTGCATGTAAACATAGATGCACGTAAGCGAGGTCAGCCTAACTTTCTTTCGCGCAAATTTGCGTAAAATGAGAAAAACGCGTTTTATCGACTTTCCAGCAGAGTTGGAATTTTGTTTGAAAAACTCTCATCCCAGGGTGTTAGTCTTACGCAGCTGTTTTTTTTTGGATGTCACGCAACGCTTGTGTGACATCAGAAAAAAGGCTGCGTGGGAGACAACCTACTACCAGGGCGTCGCCGGGAGTGGAAACCCTGACATAATATTAGCTAAACCCGCTGCAATTTTTCAATTAGCTATTATAAAAATTTGCACTATATTTCTAGATGTGTGATCTATTTGTCATGATTTTTCTCGCTGTCACGCCCCAAGTCCAATAGCTGAGTGTTAGCCTGATCAATTGAGCCATTTTTAACTAAGACCAATGGTGTACCGAAACTGTACGCGGTACACTCTCACTCACGATTGATTCCACTGATTCCACACCACTTATATGTTCTTTTCAACCTCTTTAATGTCGATGTCCACTCCTCGATCTTTTTTATATCCGATTTTTTACATTGTGTCATGATCAAAAACAACTCTCTCCGATTACAACTGTCAATCAAAATAAATCACTAAATAACTAAATAACGCAATCGTCACGAAATGTCTCTTCCGGTTAATATTGTAACTCTAGTTTCCGGTCACGCTCCCCTAAAAATTAACCTTTCTTAATTTTTACTCTCTCAGTGTCCATTAGAGTCTTGCTCAGCAATGAGCTTCATTTTCGCTCTCGCATCGTCAGCTGCCTTCCTCTTTGGTACACTTCTGATTGGCTCTTGGCTCGCACTTTCGTTTCCCTCTGCTGGTTCCTTGCAGCAGCTCCTTATTTCAAGGGGACACACGAGCTGAAGTGGGCATCGGATTCTGTTTCCGTTGTGTAGTAAGACGACTCCCCTCACAACACCATCTCTCCCCTTGACTAGTTGGACCACTTTGCCTTTCTTCCACTCCCCTCGGTTTCTGTTCTCTCCTACCACTAGGACAATCTCCCCTATCTCCGGCATTTGTTGCTTGTCCCTCCTGTTTACTCTGTGTGCTTCCATCAAACTGTGGACATACTCGTTCTGTCAACGGCTCCACGCATGTTCTCTGGCATTCTTTAGGCGTCTGTGTAGCTTGGTGACTTCCTCCTCGTCAACCTCAATATCCTCCAAGTCATAAGCGTTTTGGCCCCACATGAGTATGTTTGGCGTCAAGGTTTGTGGTTCGCCCTCATCACTCTCCACGTACGTCAGGGGTCGATTGTTGAGGTGTTTCTCGATGTCCATGATCACCACTTCAAGCTGTTGGAAGGTGAGGTGTGTGTTTCCTAGCGTTTTGTACGCCGTTTTCTTGACTTCTTTGATAAGCCTTTCGTACATGCCTCCCCACCATGGAGACTTGGAGAGGTTAAACTGCCATGTAATCTCTTGCTGTGCGAGATAATTTTGCAACTTCTCACTTTTGCGAATCCTTTTGATCCATGTTGCCGTAGCCTTGAATGTCGCAGCGTTGTCTGAGACAATCTTCTCTGGTCTCGTTCGTCTTGTTATGAAGGCATTTAGCTTCCTTTGGAATTCTTCGGCTGTCTGGCTTCTGGTAAGTTCCAGGTGAACTGCTCTCGATGTGGCACATGTGAAGATTAGTACATACGCCTTCTCCTCTTTCGTCTTTCCTTCTTTGCACTTCAGCGGTCCTGCAAAGTCTACACCCACGTACTGGAAAGGGCGACTGACGTTAGTACGAAACTCCGGAAGGGCTGAAGTGGTTGGCTCTCCGTACGGTTTGGTGGCGAACACCTTGCATACGTTGCAGTCGCGAATCTCCTTCTTTACCAGGGTACGGAGTCGTGGTATCCACCATTCTTCCCTCAAGATCGCCATTGTGTTGGCCACACCCAAGTGTTGTATTTGGGTATGAACGTGCTGGATTAGCTTCTGAGTGAACTGCGTATCTTCCAGATAGACTGGGTTGTACCCCTGGATTCTCCCCTTGCACTTGAGGAGGTTCGTCTCCTTGTCCTTGACTAACTCCCATCCAGGCTTCTTTAAGTCATCCGGTATTCCCTTCTGTGCTCTCTCCGCCCAGCGTCGTTTGGCTTCTGCGAGTTCTTCGGTACTCAATGGGCCTGATATCTTCTTTGATTGGGCGTGGCTGTTGGTGCTGAACCTCAGGGCCCAAGCAGTAATCCGTAGTGCTCTCCAATACGTGTTTCGCGAGAGTAGTTCGTCCCACTCATCTGTCTCTTGGTTCTCTGTGCTACCCTCTTCCAGTTCCTTGGTCTTGGTTTGCACTTCCTCTCTTGTGTAAGCAACAATTTCCTTCAGTGGCTTCTCTTCCTCTTGATTCTTAGGTGTGCATCTAATGATTGGCTGGGGTGGCCAGTCCTCCTTTGTCAGTAGCCAGGTTGGTCCCTCGTACCATTCGTTCTCTCCCATCTTGTTTAGGGGTGCGCCTCTACTTCCTAGATCAGCAAGGTTTCGTTCTGTAGGGCAATATTTCCACTCGATTCCGACTTCTTCTGTTATCTGGGCCATTTTCCGCACTCTGTTCTCGACGAATACCTTCCAAGACTTTCCGGGTTTTAAGATCCAGTACAAGGCTACCATGCTATCCATCCAGACTGTGATGCTTCCCAGTGGCCATCCTTTCAGGGCATTGTGGAGATTCTTTGCCAAGTTTGCCGCCATTTGACCACCAACCAGTTCTAACCTTGCTATGGTAGTGTCTCTCTTGGAGATTCTTGATTTCGATGTAAGAAGGCCCTTGTCCACGCCTTCACTGTGTTCAACGACTGCTATGGCGGCAGCGCAGCAGGCCAGATTGCTTGTGTCGGCGAATATGTGTAAGTGCACTGTTTTGGTCTTTGTTGCGTTCCTCATGATGCTTCTTGGCACTGTCACGCTCTTTAACTGCTTCGTCCACTTGGTCCACTGTTTCTTTAGGGGATCTGAGATCTCTCCATTCCATCCGTTCTTTTCGTCGCACGCCTCTCTGTAAATCCGCTTTCCTTCCACAGTTGTTGGTGACAATATTCCAAGGGGGTCGTAAATGCTGCCCAAGTGGCTGAGAATCGTTTTCTTGGTAACATGCTCTTCCTCAACTTGTTGTGGGATGGTTACTTCTATGGTGTCGTTTTGTTTGTCCCAGCCGAGGCCTAGTATTTTGCTTGGGTTGGCCATCCCGTCACTCTCTAGCTCTTGAAGGTTAGACTCCCATTTGTGTACTGGAAACCTTGCCTCTTCCAGTACCTGGGTGGCTTCCGTCTTGAATCTTTTCATTTCTTCTGACCCTTGACCAGTCTGCATTAGGTTGTCCACGTATGTGTTCTCCCGAAGCGCTTGAACTGTTTCTTTGACCTCCTCTGGCTGTTGGCTGCAGTGATACTGTAAAGTCGCTCCTAGTATGAATGGGCTTGCCTCTGCTCCAAAAGGTACTCGCGTGAACCAGAAGTGTTCTTCTTTTCCATCTTTCTTGAATAGGAAGCGAAATGCATCCCTGTCTTCTTCCTTTATTCCAACTTGAAGAAACGCCTTTTCTATGTCCCCGAGTAGGATATCCGTCGACATTCTCGCTCTAATCAGTATGTCCCACACGAGTGGCTGTAAAGGCGGTCCTCTGTACATGCAGTCATTGATACTGTTCGCGAGGTAGTGAGGTTTTGCGCTTGCATCAAACACCATCCTGACCTTTGTTGTAGCCGCGTCCTCTCTGATTACTGGTTTGTGAGGCATGTAGAACACTCGGGTCCCTGTTGGATGATCGGGAACCTTTTCAATGACTCCGGTTTCTTCCTGGTTAGCCACAATCTTCTCGTACTCTTCCTTCAGTTTCATGTTCTGCTCCAGCTTCTTCTCTACTCTTTGTAGGCGTTGTCTGCTCTGCATCTCATTTGTCTCTGCTAGTTTCCGGCCTGGTATCCAAGGAACATTCACTTCGTACCTCCCATCGGCGTTTCTTGAAATGTTCTCATTAAACTCTGTGTGTACGTCCAGCTGGGAGCTCTCTCCCCGGTCCTCCACTCCCAACACGTCCAAGCTGTACAAACGCTCATAATCGCTCGCTTCTCTTGTGTACAGGCAGCCATCTGTTGCACGGTCACCGCCATGAATGACCCAACCAAAGGTCGTCCCCTCGACTATCGGCTCCCCAGGTTTCCCTTTGAACACATCTTCTGTCCTAATTCGGCAGTACGTACTGTCTCCCAGGATCAAATGGATTGTGTAGTCATCTCCCGTGTTCTTGTAAAATCGTTTGTCCTTTGTGTGCTCGTACTTCCATTTCAGGGTGCTAAGGTCTGGTCTCCGGATGGTCGTGAAGTCTGCCATCTTAGCTCCAGTGACTTCGATCCGCTCTCTCGCCTGTCCATCCACTGAATCTATTGTTAGGTCAAAAATAGGCATGGACTGTTTCTGTGTTCCACTCAAGGTTACAATTTGTCGAGTTTCGTGACGTACTGGGTTTAGCTGAAGCTTTTTGATTGCCTCTTCTGAGATAAAGTTCCTGCCAGATCCTGTGTCAAGGTACGCCCATAGTGTGGTTCCATTGATCTTAACGGGGATGATAGCTGGGAGTGTCTCCTCGGCAGATGGTGCGTACACAGTGAGAACAGGATTCTCTTTTCTGTCGCAGATGCTTGTATGGTGTCTCCCTTTGCAATTAAAACAGCCACGGCTTCGGCAATGATGGCCAATGTGCCCCCCTCTTCCACAGTTGTAGCACAATCGGTTATCCGTGAGGAACTTCCTCCTGCTCTCCAGTGTCTTGTACGTTTCGCAGCGGTCTCCCCAGTGGCCCTTTCGGCAATAGAGGCAGACGGGTGTGGATTTCGTTGTATCTGATGGCTGTTTCTCCTCTCCTTCTGCAGCATACCAGAGTCTCTCCCTCTTGTGGTTTTCTCGGACTGTTCCAGGCTGCTCCTCCATTCTGTTCCTCTTCAGCCATCCCTGAAGGTTGTTAATCAAGTGCTCCATTCTCCAACTCTCCCAATTATCGTCAGTCCGTACCAGGTCAGGCTTCACATGCAGTAATTTGTTTAGTGTAGAGATTACGAATCCTTGTAACATATCTGCTTCACCCATAGTTACCAACGCGTCGTAGTTTTTGCTGAGATTTTCGTAAAATTCCTGAATTCGGATGAAGTGTGTTCCTCTAACGCTTGGAAGATTCACAATTTCTTGCACGTGCGCATTGACAACTAGCTTGTTTTGGCCATACTCTGTCTTTAATCGCTCCCACGCTATTTTGTAGCCGATCTCGCTGGGTTTTAGATTTCCAATTTTTCCACGCACTGTTGGGGTTACCATCTCTAACAGATAGCCGAATTTTTCTTCTGGAGTGATTGGCTTGTCATGAACTTGCGTGACGAACATGTTTTCGAAACGCACCCAGTCGGTGGGCGTTCCTTTGAATGGCGTAATCTTCAACTTGGGAAGTTTTGCGTGGGTCGCCTTGGCCGCTGTTTCCATTTCCAACTTCTGTTCTGCTACGCGTAATTCGGCCCTGAATTTCTCCTCCCAGAATTGCTTTTCTTGCTCTTGTTTCCCTCTTGTCACGCGTTCCTCGCGCTCCCGTCGTGTCTCCCAATTCGCTCGCTCGATTTTGTCTTCCTCCTGTTTCTGTTTTGCTGAAAGTGTCTCGGAAAGCTTGATTTTCTCCTGGACGAGAGGAGAGAACTCGTTCTTCTTGTCCTTTTTCCACTGTCGGACATCTCGCGGTGAAACACCCGAGTCTAGCTTCATTCCTTCCAGTTGTGAAATAAGATCCGTGATCTTGTCGATAATTTGTGTTCCTTGTTTTACGGCAATTTCCATTTCTACGTAATCGTTTTGTTCTATAAGTTCGTCAGCCGGCTCTAGATAGTACTTTAATTTCGTTACCTCCCTTTCAATGTTTCTTTCGAAGCGTTCCATCGCCTCTGAAAGTCCCTCTCCTTCTGTCATGGCGCAATCGTTTCAATGTCCCAGCCACGCGGCAAATTCCCGTGTCGTTGTCGTCTCCGCAGTTTCCCTGATCCTGGTCCCGGCACCACAAATGTACCGAAACTGTACGCGGTACACTCTCACTCACGATTGATTCCACTGATTCCACACCACTTATATGTTCTTTTTAACCTCTTTAATGTCGATGTCCACTCCTCGATCTTTTTTATATCCGATTTTTTACATTGTGTCATGATCAAAAACAACTCTCTCCGATTACAACTGTCAATCAAAATAAATCACTAAATAACTAAATAACGCAATCGTCACGAAATGTCTCTTCCGGTTAATATTGTAACTCTAGTTTCCGGTCAATGGAGCATCCACTGTTGCGAAGAATGGCATGTCTCTGTTGAATTTGATGTCTTTGCTGCAAAAGTTCTTAGGTGCTGGAAGATGGACAATGTCACCTTCCAAACTCTGCAGCAAATCCGACCAAGGGATTATAGAAGGGCTCCAGCGAAAGTCGTTCAACATAATAATCTCAGACTGTTCAGCTCCAACCCAGGCAAAAGTACCCGTTGCTGGGTTACAGAACGCTCTATAAATATATTTGAGAGGAGATAGAATAAAGGTTTTTCCCGCATTAGCAGGTCCGTGGATGAAAATATTGCGGTACTTTGCTCGTCCTAAGTGAAGCGCTGTGTAAATAGCATCACAGAAGTGTCTCAACAAAATGCCATTGTTTTCAATTAGACTTATAGCGCACTGTAACCATCGCTCCTTGCATTCACTTGCACAATCGCCTTTGTAAGCTTCTTGGAGCAACTCCAAGCGACCTTTTTTGCTCCTTGCAAGTTGGGCTTCGGCCTCCGTGAATTCTTTCGCCAGCTGCAATGCGTCATCCACGGCTTTTTGGCCTCTATTGGCAATGAATTTGGAGAGATTTGTTTTTCCAGCACGATTCTGCTGAACAGCTAAGGCTACCAGTTCTAATCGTGAGGTGATACCACGCATTTGGATCAACTGAGTTACATCGTAGACAGACATCCATTTCCGTGCGGTCTTCTTACTTTTTGCTGCACCCTCTGTTTGTTTCCCCTTTCTCTTGCGTATGCTTATGGCTTTTTCAGTTCGTGGCTTACACTTGTCGCTGAGGTCTGGGTGGTTGTCCGAAAACAGCGCTTCCACGTCTTCTTTCACAGTGTACCTGTAAGCACTGTAATAGGTGCTATGAACAGCACTAAAGTTCACCTGAATATGAAATTCCTTGTCCAGAAAAGAGCGAACATTTGCCCATCTCGTTTTCTTGGTTAGTTTTACAGCCATGTGGTAATGAGTACCACGTTCTTCATCACAATCATTGTGAAGCTCAGCAGAGACAACCCAGTGCAACACTTTCGCCGCAGTTGATTTCTCAAATGCATTGACTATTGCTGTAGCAAAGATTTCCCGAGAAGGGAAAGCAGTCAAATGTGCCCGACTGTAGGTTATTAAATAAACCTGCCTCTGCTGGCAAATTCCCAGGCTTTCCATAGCGATATTGCACCTTCGATAACTGCCAACTCTCTCGGTAGACGGTTTTCTAACACTGTTTTTGTTAATCGTAGCGGACCTCTCAGAAAACAGAGTTGTCTTCCATGGATTATGGTTGGTAGATTTGAATCCGTTTTGTTCATTCTTTTTTCAGGGTAAGTTGTCGCAATGATTATGCTCGGCAGCAGCGTAAAAGAAAATAATTATTTTGAAAATTGTGCAATTTGTAGTTGGCGCATTATTATTGTAAGGCACAGAAACACTCTATTTTGAGCTTCCCAACAGTAAACATTTGAAAAATTCCATCACTCGAGAGTGTTTCAGCTTCATAAAGCATTAATACTTTCTTACAGCTAGAAACATAGCCCGAAAATAGTCCTTTTCAGTGAGTTACAGCTGAACCTAGTAGCTCGGACAATCCTGGCCAAAACGTTTGAGACACTTTCTCATTTTTCTATAAAAAAAGCATTTCAATCTATCCCCCTCCCCCCCTGAATAATGTTGGTTGTCGGGAAACACAGATGTATCACAAATATTCTACAGTCAAAGGACTTGAACATTGTTCAGGGGGAGCGGGGGAAAAATCTTTTTAAGGCTATCTTTATGACTGTAAATTGTTGGTTTCCCGCAGTTTCCACGTAAATCAAAGGCTCCTGTGAGCCAGCTCATGGATGAATCGGTTGAATATAAAATAGTTAGTTGAATAAATAGAGAAGAGGAATTGATCATTGTGGAGTTCTTCTTGAGTTAAGGTGTGACACACAGTAAGTTTAGATGGATTTAACTTGTTGACATTCTTGACTTTAAGAAACATACATGGATAAAATTCCCATCAAGTGTTTCCAACTCTGTAATTAATTATACGTGCAGCTTGGAGAGCCATTTTTGCCCCCGCAGGGTTTTGGCCCCTGAGGAGGCATTAATAGGACCCCCGCGTATGAAGAATGTGAAATATTGGTGTAGTATCGGTAGTATGCGAATCGAGCCCGATTTGAAGAAACTAGGCACGCACGGCGTCCCGGTTAATTTTTCAGTAAGCTCGCAAGGCAATTCTGGGTAATTCTTGCAGCCACGAGGACGAGGAGAGGTATTGTGTACGCGACTTGATTTGTTAGACACAAATCGGCAACGGGGTCGACAGACTCGATCCAAACACCACACATATAAAGTAAACAGATCAGGATCACAAATCAAAACTCAAAACCCAAAGAAACAACAACAAAATGTATCCGAAGCGACTGAGTTTAGTTTCCTTTTGTTATCTCAAGGATCAGATGTTAGGAAAGGATTTATAAATGGCGTCGTTTCAATGATTATTACATAATTCTTGCAGCCACGTGCACGAGTGTAGTCGCGTTGGTTCGCTCAGACACGAGCACGAAGAGCACGAATAACTTTTTAAATCTATCATCACTTACTTGAAATAAAAGAGATTTTTGTTCATTTTGTGTAATGAAGGATTACAACGAGAGTAAAAGGTCAGATCAGCCTCTTATTTTAACGATTCTGGGGAGATTTTGTAATAAAAGTTGTACAGTTCATTACATAATAAACGTGATATCTAAAGCGGGGGCAGATGTATTGAGAACTATTATTAGTATATTGCTTGTAACCAATGTCTTTTGCAAAGAATGAGTTTCAACAGTTGAAGTGTCAGCTGACACAAGTCTTGAAAGCAGCCTATTCTCTTTGTAAGCAGGAGAATTCCACATCATCTGTAAATCTCAGATTAATTCCGTGAAGTTTTCAGGGTGACTTGTGTTGTCTTTTGATATTATATTTGGCAGCTGATAAACAGTAAGGTTGGTGTTAATACTAACATCTGCTTACTGTCACTTGTATATTGTAGTTGTTATTGCAGTGTTCATCAGGCTCAATAGTTCAACTTGCTACCCCTGCAATGCACAGTAAAGATAATAGTGACATGTTAAATGGTTATACACTGTACAATATACACTGAAAATATTAATATCTTTAATTTCCTTCCCTTTTTCCCCCACCCCCCCCCCCTAATAAAAATAAGCTACTTACCTAACTGTGCAGTGTCCCAGTGTATTTCTTGCTTTTCTGGAAAGAGTTTAAGAAAGGAAATGCAAGTTATTGTGTCATAGTTTTGCTGAAGAAACATTGGGGCTAAAATAATCCTTTTAACCTGGGGAAAAATGTATTGTTATGTACAGCATCTGTACATATTGGTAGAGTTACATGTAATTTTGAATGTCTATGAAGACTAGGAATTTAGGGACATGAATAGCATAGTAAATTTACACCATTCTTTGTTTCTGCCAACAAATTTTCCGATTGTTTTGCCATGTGGTTTAAATAATTGCTTGATACATTTAGATACATGTATTTATTTGGTAGGTAAAGTTTCCCTATTCGGTCGGCTAAATTGTGTATTAATAATGATGTCATATGATACATATAGGGAAATATTCAAACAGCTTCCATGGAAATTTAAATAGGCTTATGATCACTGTAGTGAGACTCCAGGGTACCTGCTGATTGTACACATTGTGGCACATTGGTATAAACATGATCTACAGTATCTGTGTACGGTAGTCAGTAGTAAACTGGTTAATCAACTGAGTGTATCCTTTGTCTGTTACAAGATATTTTTTTAGAGCCTTTTGTTTTGAATTTCCCTGTATTAGATCAATATTGAAGTCGCCAAGCAGCACATTTTGAATTGTAGGTTCTATTAATACTGAGTTGTGAAGATGAGTGAGAGCATGAATTAACTGTAAAATTGCCTTTAGTTTTCGAGCGATAGATACCAATAACATGAATATTTGGAATTGGTTGGCTTAACACCAAAACAGTGATTTCCAAATTATTAAAGTTATATCTGTATGGAATTTTAGTACAATTCAAATCATTCTTAATTTACACAGCAGTTCCATAGCAAGTTCTTATGTTAGACTGATTAAAGTCATTTCTGTAAAGAGTAAATACATTTAGTCAATTACTATTCTTATTCAAATCAGCGATCCGAGTTGACGCGGTCCGACTTTCAGTGTACCTGCCTACACAGCATACACAGAGCTGTACCAGTGCTTCTTTCCGAACGAAATAATCACCCTCGTATAAAAGGCATAGTAAAATATGCGGCACAACAAGGAGGCTTACCTTAGCTTCCGATGGTCGTAGAGCGTTCATTCCCTGTTGCGGCGTTGTTTCCTCCTCCGGGACATTTTAAAAAACTTTAAATGATACGTCGCTTTTTAGCATCGCAGCTTTAAAGATTACAAAGCGAGCATCAAAGCTTTCAGGGTTTCAATGTCCATTGCTGTGGCTAGTATTCCTTTATTTGACAATTTTCCATTTTACCACTTCACGAAGGTCTATTAAGCTTATAACTGAACGGAAAACCATCCTCCTGCCGCTTTTTTTACGCTATGCTGTCGCAGGAAAATGGTAAAGTACGTCCTTCTAATCTTTCCATGTCCATTTGTCGCAGCTACTGTTGCTTAGCTTAACCCCACGGATTGAACTAAAAACCATCTTCGTGCCGCGTCAACCGCCATTTTAAACTCCATGCTAAGGCTGGACAAAAATTCCGCCTCTAGTCCCCCCTAAAACCTACCAAACCTACAGGACGAAACCATACTTAGTAGGGGAGAGATAGGAGAAAACCATTTAATCCGATTTTAATGAATAAATTAATCAGAATCGAGTGAGTGAGTGAGTGAGTGATCGAGCGCCATCCGACTGCCTCCTAAACATCCATGAGCAAAAAGCGAGAACAAAGGGAAGTGTCACCAACCCTTTTGGCCAGGATTGTAGTTCCTCCCTGATGTAAAGCACTGTTGGTCACTCAGATCGATGAGTTCCGTACTAGTACAGTACATTTACTAGTAATAGTACACCATGAATTGTGCACGTGCTGAACAAATAAGAAGCGCACTGATTGGCTAAAACTATCACTAACTGTGCACCTGCTCAACGGATTCCGCTGAACAGATTGGCTAAAACACGATCTACATTACATCGTCACGATCTACATTACATTACATTACTCTACACTTTTCTCTGATATTTTTTTCACAGATTTATATCTTCTCGCGGCTCTATAATCTGCCAAAAGGCCTGACTCGTTGGCAATAATCAGAATGGCCTGATGTGGCTTGCCATTATGTTAATTATTATCTGTTTTCAGTTGTGCCAGTATTTTATCTACAATGTAAATTATGT
>OZ026602.1:31892976-31907976 GCA_964020085.1 Micromussa lordhowensis | reverse complement strand
ATGAAGGGGTTCCACATGAGCTTTATCAATGTAAGAACCTAAGATAGGCAAAAATTCCTGTCTACTACTTTGCTTGGCAATGTAATCAGTAACTTTAGATCTCTTTGTCTTGTCAGAAATTTTTTCTAGTGCTACTTTTTTCTTAAATGCTTCAACCTTGTTGACAACATTTACTCTTTGCTGGTAATTCCATGGCTTCCACTTGTTTGAACTTTCAGTTCCAAATGTACCCTTAACATCCCTACAATCATCTAGTGAAACATTGGCAAAGGGAGAAAAATACTTAGCACTAATAGTTAATTCACCTGCCAACATGGCAAGCATCTTCATGTCATCTGGCAATTCCTCCAGCTTAAACCTATATTTAATGCCTTCAAATTCATATTCAGCTCTTTCTAACTCTCCAATTTGAGGTAATAATGACTGCACATATTTCTTTACAACAGGAGAGCTTTCATCACAGTTGGCACCAAAAATTAGGAAGTTATCATAACTTGATGCCACCCTTCTTCCAACATTGAGGAAGCTGACTAAAAAAGAACATGCGCTCTCATTTTTGCCAAATGGGCATCCGTCACCACCAAGAGCAATTTGAAAAGTGCCTGTTGACTCTGCAAAGCCTTTCAGACTTTCTTTACTGTTCTGAGAAAGATAAAATTTGGCAAGCATTGGGAGGTATTCTCTTCAGTCTCTATATGCACCATTGACTTTGTTTTCAGTTTCTAAGCTTAAGCCCTCTAGATAGTCTTCGTCAATTTCATGAACAGTCCCGATATCAATCTTTTTTAACTGTTCTACAAGGTCACTATAAGTTAGAAGCTTTGGCACCTTACAGCCTTTAGAAATTGAAATACTTGTTCTTTTCCCTGGTTTGCCTTCATTTGATTTCATTGAAAGCGCCAGTCTTACACTTTTGTACTTCTGTTTCTCCATTACACCACTTGCATAATATGTTGCAATACTTCGAACAATGTTGTCATTGGACTTTTCAAATTTTAACACACCCTTCTTATACTCTTTAGAAACTACCCTATTGGTCAATGGCTTGTTCTCCGTAACATATTTTGTTAAGTTATCTAACTTGCACCTCTTTTGCAGAGTGTCAAACACTCCCTCAAAACTGGCTGAGGGATGTTCATTTGAGCTCCCATGAATTTTGGCAGCAGCTTCCATGGTTTCATACCTCCTCTTTCTTGCAGTCCTTGGTCCCAGTGTTGATTCTCCATTGACAAGTGCAGTAGGGCTTCTTGTTCGTGCCTGAGGTACTTGTCCCTGTGACTAAAATGTTGCTACATTAATTTAGACACTGGGTAGTAACACAATTATTAAAATTAGATGTGGCTGGATGATAACAAAATAGATCTTGAGCCAAATCGTACATTAAATATTTTGATGTTAATATTAGAGACACTGTCATTCATGACAGTCTTTCCTGACCAAGTGAACACAGGCACACACTCAGGTTACTTGCACTTGGCACTGGCATAGTAACATCTAAGTTCTGGCCTTGGCTGTAGTTCTGGCACTGGCTCTGTGTTAAGTGGTCAGTTCACCGAAATTAAACTTGCAAAACATTTTTTTATATTTTTTAAAAATGTAATACATTTTCTGTTCAATTAAACCTTACACAACCACTAAGCAATGCAAACAACTACAATAAAGAATCAAGGGTATACTCACAGGAATATTTTCTAATTCATTTGTTATATCTTTGAAGTGGTCCCTGACTGTGGCCAACTGAAAGCAATAATTATTATTATTATACATGTGATTTCATAAGCACTGATTGGTTAATTTTAAGTGTCATTTAGAGCGTAAACACATAAAAAGCTTGTGCGCGGGGGGGGGGGGGAGGGACATATTAACACGTGTTTGTGTAGAGAGGTACAGTGGGGATTTACAAACACATTTACCCGGTTCATAATAAAAATAATAATAATTATCATTATTATCATCATCATCATTATTATTATTATTTTAAATTTCCCTACCCTATCAAAATTGAAATTCAAGTCTTCCTACACATGCACCTCTACCCCCCCCCCCCCCCCCGCACAGGCCTCTACCACTTTCATATGATTCTTTGCTACAAAATTCTCTGATATTTAAAATAAAAATCTTCCCAAAACACTTATACTGGACCAATTCATCTCACCTTTTCTTGGGCTCTCTGGACTTTTTGAACTCTGCCGATAGCTTGCAATTTTCATCAACAGCTTTCTCTCTTGCAGCTTTGCGAGCTTTCATGAATTGACCCAAGTTAAACCGCGAGTTCTTTGTGTGCGGCATACTAGAAATTAACTCATGAAAAACTAAGGAAAGAAGGCAAAATTAGAAAAACAAAAATCATAGAGTTTTTGTCAAGGCTTTGAAGTTTCTGTTCGTATGACAATTTCTCAGATAGCTAGAGAAACGTAAAAAACTATCCTAGCCACAAACACGATAGAAACGACAAATAAACCTTACCTTTTCTTTTACTACTTCCTCTACTGTCTCTTGCTAAGCGAATATCCAAAAAACTATGGCATATTTGGTATCAAAACGACTAGAAAACTGTGTATTTCCAGCACATTCGAGTTTTGGCGCCATCGGACTAGCCCCAGGACCGCTCGGAGGCAGTTTTCAACAGGCTCTTCACGCAGTTCCAGGCTTCTCGAAATACCATGCCATACAGACGCCATATTTTTGGACACTGATTATTCCGCTTCATAGCGCGCGCCAGCCCAGCGTGCAAAGCCATCTGCAGTTGTTGATGTTGGTGTATCAAAGGCAAGTAAATAAAATTGATGAAATAATTAGGGGGAGTCTTTTTGGTAATGACTTTGTATAAAAGTTTCAATCCTGAATGTTTGAAAACAGAAAAAACCAATCAATAATTTATTAAGAAAACACAAAAATAGTAAGTACAATGAGCATGTGAATGTGTGAGAGATGGAAGGAGGTGGCGAGCAAGCGAGTGAGCAAGTAAGTAAAGGAATGAATATTAAAATCCAAATTGAACTAAAGAAAAAAATCAAATGAAGAAAAAAATCAGTGACCCTTTTCTGGATGGGATGCTACTCTACTGCCAACTATTTATCATAATACTAAAGCACATTATATGGCTAGCTCAGTGTGCGGGCAAACAGTAATGTGTTTAATTAACTAGTGCAAAGCAGATGAAACTTTTTCACGACGTACAGTCAAATCTTTGGAACTGTTAGTTTTTCCATTTACTCTCACAATTATGATAGGTAAATGTTTTGGATATCTTGGTAATCTGTCTGCAAGATGTTGAATGTTTTGTGGGAAGTTTATGCAGTGCCCTTTATATGCTCTTTGCCAACCAGGCTTAGTGTAAACACTAATAACTGGGAAAACTCTTGCTATTAGCATTTCTTCTATTTGAGTCAGCTCATATAATTCTTTAGGAACTGGTGATGGTATCATGTTGTTTTCAACTGAGAACTTTTTAACATTTCCCTTATCTCATGTACATCTTGAACAAACAAATGTCTAACTTTTGTTTTCTGGAATTCAAAGGCAGTGGCCATGCTTCACAACACACTACACACAAAGTTATTTTTAACTTCATTGACTTATGAAATTTTTCCATGTTTGTTCTTGCCTACTTCTGTTCATGAATGTGGCCATGTGTAATGCTATCAAACTGAAGTAAATATGTTTGTTGGTCTAAAATAGAATTTCTGCTTTCAGAAATAGATTGTGGATCAGCGGAGGTAGGTGTCACGCTGTCTGTTTTACTGATTGTTCTCATAAGCGTCCTGGTTTTATCTCTATATTGCTTCATGTGACCTCTTTTCTTAGCTTCTCGGATTTGTTTATCCTCCTTAGACTCACTGTTGCTCTTTGTTTTTGTATAATTTTTAATGTAAGCATTTGTCTTCGCTCTTTTGATCTGTGCATTGTGCTCAGTCTCTTTGTTGGTCTTCTTTTGTCTGTACTGTTTCATGCAGGCATTTGCGCTAACTCTTTTGATTTGTCTATTTTGCTCAGTCTCATTCTCAATCTTCTTTTGTCTACATTGTTTCATGTAGGTGTTTGCCCTAGCTCTTTTGATCTGTGTATTTTCCTCACTGTCATTCTTAGTCTTTTGTCTATATTGTTTCATGTAAGCATTTGCCTTAGCTTGTTTGATTTGTGTAAGCTCATTACTAACATTGTTGGTCTTGTTTTGTCTATATTGTCTCATGTATACATTGTTGTTAGCTCTTCTAACTTGTTTATCAATATTGGTTTCACTGTTAAGCTTCTTGAGTCTATATTTCTTCATGGCCACATTTTTGTTATCCCTGATACATTTGTTTTGTCTACTTAGATGAGGGTTTTTCCCTGTTTCATTGACTCCACTTTGATTATTTTTTTTCAGTGTTTTTACGAATGTTATCCTCCTGTTCAGTTCTACTCAAAGTTTCTGCAATTTCTCCAACAGTGGAAATTAATTGATGTTGTGAATTTTTACTTGCTGGGACAGTTTGACCTGGTGATTCATTTGCTTGTGTATTACTGTTACTAAAAATGGTACACTTTTCAAAAATAGCAAAAAAACAGCCACCAGGAAAGGCTTGTAGAAGATCACCAACTGAAGGGAATATTCTTTCCAAAATGCATAAATCATCAATATATATCCAGTAAGCACCACTGTTTACGGCAACGGTAAAATGGTGACTACAACATCGAACCAGTCTTTTTAATGAGTACCAGCAGCCGAACACTTCCATAGTAGAAGGAAACACTACACCATTGATACAGTTTGAGGACAGTTCAATAGTCAAAAACATTGGCATTGTAACAAAATGCTGCAGTGATGAGATGTCTCCAGAATATGTTTGACATAAGTCACAGTACAGAGTAGTGCTATTTGGTAATATCGCCTCAGAAACAGAGTTTTCAAATTTGTTATGGCGACTTAAATTGCGTGACGTCATGTATAAAACAAAGACACTAGTACATTTTCTAATTGGATGGTTGCAAGTACAACAAAACGATTGATTTGTCTGTTAAATAAGAAATTATGACTTCAATTCCATATTCATTTGACCCACAGTACTCAATCTAAATATGTCACTAAACACTGCATTTGCAGACATGTCAGTAAAAGATGGGCAATGTTGTCTTAACAAAGCCCAGACAGGTTCTCCCAACAACTCCAAATCTGTATGAACATTACTATTTTGTAACAGTAAACATGCGTAGTATAATGTTTCAAAAAATGGGTTGCGGTTTATATTCCGCAGAGAATCCACGAAAATGACACAGCTGAGTTCTAAGAAGCAATCAACAGCACACGAGAATTTGCTTGGGTGTTTGAAACAATAATTGATGAAATGTCTTGGAACAGTAGGAAACTGAGATGTTGTTGAACTTGCTGCATGTGCCTCCGTAGATATCCTTGCATGTTTCTTTTCAATGTCTTTCTTATCAGTGGAAAAAATGTTTCCGTTGATTATATGCGCATGTTTATTTGTTATAACATAAGGGTTAAAACTACCATTAGAAGCATGGGGAATTCTTCTGCACAAATATTTTCCTGAATATCTGGGAACGGTAATTGAGTAGTGACAGCTACAATAGCATCGTTTTACGAACACATCATCTTGCACACTGAAGTTATTTAATGATGATGTCACAAACATTATTAAAATTACACACAAGAAATGCCGCATAGCTGAAAACGATACACAGAGTAACTGAGTGGAGTATACGCAGCTTGAGATTTGCCGAATACAACAACAAACAACAAAAAAACGAGCACTGTCGCTTCAATAAAGCTATTAAAGCACCAATTCTTCAATTTTGACAACAGATATTTTGTGTTTGCTTGTTTTTTTTTTAAACTTTGTTTTTTCTTTGAGAAGTGCTGCCCACGGTTGGCACGCTGGCCACTTGAGCAATTTTTGCTTGATGAACATGCTGGTTCTAATATGGCGAATACTCACTAACTCCACTCCAGCAAACTATGTACTGTGTACTTACCAGTTCCGTTCAGATGTTCACCTCAGAAGAAACCACTCTTGATCACTCTTAGTTCCGCCCAGATATGTCACCTCAGAAGAAAACACTCTCGAATAATCCTAGTTCCGCCCTGATGTAAAGCACTGTTGGTCACTCAGATCGACGAGTTCCGTACTAGTACAGTACATTTACTAGTAATAGTACACCATGAATCGTGCACGTGCTGAACAAATAAGAAGCACGCTGATTGGCTAAAACTATAACTAACTGTGCACCTGCTCAATGGATTCTGCTGAACAGATTGGCTAAAACATCACAAATTGTGTCGTCACGATCTACATTACATTACATTACTGTACACTTTTCTCTGGGATTTTTTTCGCACATTTATATCTTCTCGCAACTCTATAATCTGCCAGAAGGCCTGACTTGTTGGCAATAATCAGAATGGCCTGATGTGGCTTGCCATTATGTTAATTATTATCTGTTTTCAGTTGTGCCAGTATTTTATCTACAATGTAAATTATGTTCAACCGATTTCTGTTAGTGTATATTTGTTGTGGTATTTTCAGCATCAGGAATGATTGAGGAGGAGCCACAGGAAGAAACAGTCCCTCAATTGAATAATATAAATGTTGCAAGGAAGATAGATTGGCTTTGGCTGATATGGAAAAGATGATTAATTTGGCAATTAAAGGTAAGTCCTGTTTGGAAATAATTATTTTTGTCTAATAAAAAAATTGTCATTGATTCATTGCTTTCATTCTAATATGCTTTCCATGGGTTGTCTTTTGCAGCAAAAGGCCATTTGAGGGATTTTTTTTAAACTTAATTTGCTAACCTGATTGACAGATTGAGAGAAAGTGCAGACGGGGCCCAGCAGACCAAAGCCATCTGCGGTCGTTGATGTTGGTGTATCAAAGGCAAGTAAATAAAATTGATGAAATAATTAGATAGATAGATAGTTTATTAACAATAAAAACGTAGCAGCCAATTGGCTGAATTGCGTAATTATTTACAAAGTAAAATTAACCATTATAACAGTCAATACTTACAAATTGAATAAGAATTACAATTATGAATCTAAGGCTTAAAAAATCTAGAGCTAAAAATATATATGTCGGTACGAAATGCTCTTAAAACTATGAATTCATATATTTGCTCATTGCTGGGATAAAAGATCTTTGGTAACGGTCTGTGCGAAAACGTGGTAAGCTGAAAGTACGCGAGTGTCTAAGATTGTGAGAGACCTTGTGTCTTGGGGGGACAAGATTACTAAAACGCTTGTCACTTAAAATTGATTGAAAAAATTTAAGACATAGTGATTGATGTCTACTCCGTAGGGTTTTGAGGCCAAGGCGGGCGAGAGTATCACAATAACTGTGCCCTGGAGAAATAACATTAAGCGCCCGCTTTTGAATTCTCTTGAGATCCTCGCTGAGATAGCTAGGTAGGGCGTGGTGGAACACGGGTGCACAGTATTCAAGTAACGGTCTAACACAAGTACAATAAAAATTCACAATGTCTAACAATGGGACACCGGCCTTGCGCAGAAGTACTAGAAAGTACATGCGTTTGTTTGCTTTTTTTATGATTTCTCCTATGTGAGTGTTCCAAGTTAGATTGTTCGATATAGTCAGACCTAGGATTTTAGCGTTCTGAACAACTGTTAAATTCTTGTCACTAATTGACAGCATGTTGGGCGTGGCTGTCATTTCCCCTAGGGACGATCTCAGCAATAGTAGTATCATCCACGAATTTCCAAGTAGGGACACCTGGGATCCTCGGGTCGTTAATCGTGAGTAAGAATAACCAGGGACCTAATTTGGTTCCTTGGGGGACTCCCGCAGGCATCAACTCCCAGTTTGAGTAACAGGATGAGGAGAGCTTGACGCGCTGTTTACGGCTGGTTAGAAAATTGATAACCCATTGTGCCACGCCTCGGGGGATGGAGAGGCTTTGAATTTTCTGAACGAGAATACCGTGGTCAATCAGGTCGAATGCCTTTCGGTAATCAAAGAGTACTACTCGCACAGCTGCACCCGTGCCGTCCGTAGCTTCCAACCACTGATGAAGCATAGACGCCAGGGCTTGAGTTGTGGATGACTTTGGGATTGCGCCAAATTGGTCAGGATCGATGGCCTCGAGTACCGCTGGCCCAAAATGTGAGGACACAACAAAGTCCTCCGCCAGTTTAGAAATTGACGGGGTCAGCGAGATAGGGCGTAGATGTTTACTGATATCTTCAACTTTCTGTTCCTTGGGAATGGGAACTACATCCGCCAACTTCCAGGTTTGAGGGAGTTGCTGCTCGGAAAAGCTGCTATTTAGGACTGATGTTATAGGGCGAGCGAGAAGGTCAGCGTATTCGCGTAACAGCCAGTTGGGCACACAGTCCGGTCCAGGCGCCTTGTTAGGGTTGAGCTTCAAAAGGGCGTTTAGCACAGCAGTCTCAGTCACCTGTAACACATCCGCCGACGTACTACATCGGCTGACCTCTGCAGAAGGGGGGCTCACAAGTCGCGTGAAGCCCTGCATAGGCTCAAGGAATGCAGCGTTTATCGTATTAGCGAGGACCTGAGGTGAGCATGAATCAGCACGGAGGGCGGTCAGTTTGGATAGAAGTTCTTCTGACCCGCACACAGGAACATACCGATGATTCGTTTCACAGAGCTCCACCACTGACTGGGTTTAGATTTCTTAAGATGATTGACCTTCGATTCAAAATACCGACGACGCAAGATCTTTCGTTGTCTGTTAACAGTGTTTCGGTATTGGTTGAACACCGCCTTATTTCCAGATGTAAACGCTTCCTGGCGTCGCTTAATTAGGGACTTAAACTCGGGAGTGACCCAAGGAGGGTCATTCACATGAAGCTTGGAGTACTTAATAGGCATAATAATGTCAAGTCCGATATTAACAAGGCCATCGAACAGTCGAGCTTGGTCCTCGCAATTAGCTGACTCCAGTACCGACCAGTCAATTGAGTTAAAGTATCGACCAAGTTCCCGCTTTTTACTGTCGTGTGTGTCACGTCTTGCAACAAGCTTTCTGCTAACACCAGCCCGGGTAGGTACGCGGGCTTTTGGACGAAGAACAACCACATTATGGTCAGATAAACCAAACGGAGGTAAGATCTCCACAGAATTCTTGTCATACAAATTAGCAAGGTTTGTAAGAACGAGATCGAGGATTCTATCACCTCGCGTTGCTTTGTCTATAAGTTGCTTGAGCTTGAATTGGGAAGCCAAGCGAGAGATGTTGAGGCGGTTAAAATCGCCACAAAGCATCAAGCCACAGCCGGGATAGAAACCCTCAATGATCGACAGGGAGGAAGAAAGGTACTCCAGCATAGCTTTGTCGTCTACAAATTGAGGATGATAAATGGAACCAACAACGAGGTTTGGGACCCCTTGCGGAAGCCTTCTAGGTCGGAGCCACACCCACAAGACCTCAAAATCATTGTGTAAATGTTCAAGTGTCTTGTATTGTATGCCGTGTTTTACGTAGAGACCAACACCGCCATGCGACATACCATTGTTTCTGTTGCGTGCAATAAAGTGGTAATTAGGTATTTGAAGACCATCCGCACTGCTAGAATCACGTAACCAGGTTTCAGTGAAGAAACCTAAGTCAGGATTTACATCCGCAACTACGCAACAAACCTCGTCGATTTTAGGAGCCAGCGACATGGTGTTGGCTAGTAGCAGGCTTACGCCAAACAAATTAAAAGTTTCAATCCTGAATGTTTGAAAAAAGAAAAAACCAATCAATAATTTATTAAGAAAACACAAAAATAGTAAGTACAATGAGTATGTGAATGTGTGAGAGATGGAAGGAGGTAGCGAGCAAGCGAGTGAGCAAGTAAGTAAAGGAATGAATATTAAAATACAAAATGAACTAAAGAAGAACAAATGAAGAAAAAAATCAGTGACCCTTTTCTGGATGGGATGCTACTCTACTGCCAACTATTTATCATAATACTAAAGCACATTATTATATGGCTAGCTCAGTGAGCGGGCAAGATGAATCAAATCCTGTGCTGTGAGCAAGATTCTAGCCGAGCAGGCAAGATGCAGCTATCTTGTCTGCTCGGGACTACCCGCCTTGTCCCACAAGAAAAATTTCCCTGAGAGCCTTGTAATAATAAAATCTTTTATTGGCCAAGCTTGTTTGGTCAAGATGGCTTTACATTGGCCTCTTTTTTTGGGTTTATGGGCCTCTACCCCATCTTGGTCCATAAAAAAAAGAACTTGGCCAATATCAAGCCATCTTAACCACATGGTCGATAATCCATATAGAATGCCAGCATCATGGGTGGAGATCAGATACAATGTGCAGTTTAGAAGTTTCTTGTCTTAAAGCTGGTTCTCACCAGTGATGAGTAATCACAAGTGCAAATTGTTACAATCAGAAGTGCAAAGTGCTGTGGTGCAATTTAAATCAAACTGAAGTAGTTGTAAAGTACTTACTACCGTTCTAATTCCAGTTACAATCTAGTGAAATCAGATTGTTGGAGTCACAAGTGGAAACCTGACTAAAATGTTGATGGGTAAAATAGCCCTGATGCGTGATGACATCAGACCAGGTAAATCACCACCAAGCCTCGTTTAGAGAATGCCATTTTTAAATTTTATCATGAACTTAAATTCCTAAAGCAGCAATGATGAAAAGATTACCCACGTGAAAACAACACGAAGGCAACGAAGGTTTGAGAAAATGTCGCACAAACGAGTCTTGGTGGTGAATTTTGAGCAATTTAGGTAATCGCATATAAGGCCTATTGTATGTCACTGTCATGTTTTTAGGAATTAACCCCTAAAACTAAGAAACGCTACTTGTCCATGACGCCAAAGAACAGAAAGTCATTTGATATGGTATGAAACCTTTAGTTAACAGTTTACATGTAAGTTCAACTAAACATTACCCAGGCCTTACAATAACAGGACATGTTGTGCAGTGCCGTCAACAGAGTCCATAAAATCTGCGCAGGATGCAGTAATTAAAAGTATTAAGATGCTTTCTGCAGCACAGTCAAGTAACAATGGCAAAAATAAAGTTGCCAAAAAAAAAACTAATAGCATGGTAATATTTTGAATAAAGGCAAAAAGAACTTATCGAGATTTAAGCTTTCAAGCTGATCCTGCAAGAGAAAATTGAACTTGAACTCATTGTTTCACGTTAGTTGAAAACACAATATCATACACATTAAGCATTCTTACGATGTTTGACGTTAACTTTTTCAGTAATGCATGAGAATTTACTTGCAGGGTCACCAAGAGAATTTAGTTGATTAAAAAGTGAGATGGTTTAAATGGTACATATATGCCAAAAGTTACTGCGTCCTTTGAGTAGATTTTTAGTCAATAATTTTTGCTCTTATTGCTCGAACTTTGAGTGGTATGTCAGAGGAGTTAATAAATAAAAAAATTAAATTGACTAGATACACAAATTTTGCTTTCATATATGTATCAGAACATACCCCCTCATCATATTAAGGGAACAAATGGTGCTGTGCATGCATATAAATCTCATATTTTATTGTCTAATCTAAACATGAAAACTGCAATCGGCTTTTTTCAATCACAAGTCATGGTTGTAACTAATTAAACAATGTTACCAACTTATGTGATCAGGGCAGAAAAATGCTATGTGTTGTTTCGAGTGAAAATAATCCAGGTTTTTTTTTTTTGCAGGGGATCAAAATGACAACAGTGTCTCAACAAGAACAAAGCCATACCAATTCTGTATTTCTTAAAAGGTAATTTAAATTTTCTGTGGCTGCCTTAAAAATTGTGACCACTAATCTCTTGATCAGATGGTGACCAGTTTAGTTCAAACTACTGATACTGGATATAATTGCACATCTTGAATGAATTAGAAAAAGGGAATTGCATGAGAGCATGCAAATTTTTAAAAAGATCAGCCACATTACATCCATGCATTTAGTAAAAGCTTTGAAACTTACAGGAGCTTAAACCATTATGACTGTAATACACTTTACCCTGTTAGTCAGATCAGATATGAATGGTCCCAAATATTCAGGAGTTTTCTAGCAAAAGTTAGCTTGACCATCTTCTTTTGACAGAAAAAAAGAAAAACAGGAGAAAATAGCATGCTGATCTGTGAGGCAAGAAAAAAGGGGGCAGGGCAGGTATTACTGCAATCTTAACTTAGCTGTATATTTTTGTGATTGGGTGAGGGTTTTCCAATCCAGGCTTTTACTGTTAAGTTTTCACATGTAACATTAGCTATATATGTTTCCAGGTCTGGAGTTCTTTTTTTCTTTCAAGGAAGATATGACTCATACACGATGTTATGTTTGTCAATCTAAATAAATAAATTGTGCTCATATTTGTTCTCAGTGTCCAGGCAAAGGCTTCTATCATCAGTCTTGTTTGGGACTAACAGAGCTTCCAAAAGAGAAAAGTGGTAAGATGTTCACTGTTCTTTCATAATCTAAAGGTAGTAGTTTTGCCTGTTACATGTATTTATGGATATGCTAATAAAATCAACCTTGTTAAAACTGCTTAAGGTTAAGGTAAATGTCCTTCTAATTATTGTATACCTTGTGCATAACTCACTACACATTCTGCCAGTTTCCTTTAATCTATTTTACATGAGATGTTTTTTTTTTTGGATGAAATGTTTTAACAAAAGAATTAATAAAACTTCAAAAGTGAACAACTTTTGTTAAACAATAGTCATGAATAGTGGTATTAAAAACCTGTTGAAATTTAGTATCTACATAACAAATACTTTCATTGAGAATGCGAAAAGTGAGTTAATAAAAAGTAATTACTCTTTCAGGTATTGCAGCTCTTGTAAAGATGAATGAAAGGAGAAGGAAACAAAAGAAATAATACAATGAAAACAAGTTGACTGTAAATTTTCTACTATAACAATGGTTGCATGTACTTTTTAACATACAGTACAATAAGCTTGTCTTACGTAATTTCTTTTTTTAGTTGCCACCATTAAAAGTGTTTTGAATGCATTTATAAAGCCAACGGCAAACCATTGAAGAAAGGGATGTTCTTCATTACTTTGGTGAATGAAAATGAGTTTTTTGAAGTTCTTCAAACTCACTACGAACTCGCTACCTAACAAACGTCCAACAAAAAAAAAACTTGGAATATATTAGCCAGTTGCTAGAGTGAGCTTGTAAAATACAAACAGCAAATAAACAAAGAAAAGTATTACAACTATGATGGCATGTAAGGAACCCAACCCAGTGAAGCTCTGTCAATTGCACATTCCTTTTTTAGCTAATCACGGGTTGAAAAATCCATTCACATGCAACAACTCACAAACTAAATTTTATGAAAATTCTGCTAGGTCATCAGTAGCAAGAAAGTTAATTTGATTTATAAAAAAGTAGGGCTTGTCACTACATTTTGTAAATAAATGTCTGATAAACTACCCTGATAATACTTTGTTAATTTACCCAATTGTGTCCCTTGAATAATATATAATGACAAACACTACAATGTAATGGAAATGGGAGAAACAGTCAGAAACTACTAAGAATAGATATGAGCCAGGAGTGATAGGTAGAGGAAATGGGAGGTTCACACTCCCCTCACGATACATGTGCACACTGCATGCATATTGCAGTGTGCATGACAATGCTTGTTAAGTATATGTCCTCAAGTATGTGTAGCTGTCTTTTCTACAATGAAAAATCGCTGAAATTTATCCCTACTGATAACTTGGTTTTGTTGCAGCCTTGCTTCAAGCTCTTTTCGCTGTTTCAAGACAATTCGTTCATTTCCATAATAATCCATGAGATAATTGTACAGGAAATGCACAAAAAAGCCCTGAACTGTTGAGCTTTGAAGGCGCTTGTTCTTCATATGATTAAGACTTTCTTGGTACCTGATTCCAATGCAAGTGCCTTGTTCCAAGAGATTTATGTCATTGTATGCACATAGCTCTGATTTGTGGGGGTTAGAGGAAGTGTGAAACCGATCGCCTACAATGTATCTCCTCTTAGAGCCAGTTGTGGGGTGTTCGCACTCAGAAAGGCTATTGACCTGAGTCACTTTTTCCTCATAAGCGGCAGTAGCTAACTCTGGGATACTGACCTAGGAGAGATCAATTAATGAAGCTACAGTCAAACCTTCATTGAGTATCATCATCTATAAGGTGCTTAGTTCTGGAAGTTCCAAGAACTCCTTTCCTTATTTACTATGTGACTGGAATTATAAGTGATCTCTACAGTATATAAAATAAGTGCCTCTTACTGCTATGTATCATTGTCACCTTTAATTGTTATATATGTATCTATATATGTATCGTTTTCCTTCTTTTTATGTTATTGTAATTTCTGTTTGCTAAGTGCAAAATAAAGTGAAGTTGAAGTTGAAGTACTGTGACAAGGAATAATGTTGATGCAAAAAAAAGTCAAGTTTGACTGCAATACTACCATTATCATTTCTTCAATTGCAAACCAAACACTTACTTTGCCTGGAGGCTTTTCTAATGTAGGCTTCTCAAAGCATCCAACTTTGTCACCCCAGAGCTCTTCGGTAATATCACCACACCTCTGGTCCATGTCTTTCCATGCCACAAGGTGTATCACAAATGAAGAGAAGAGGTGGGTACTTCAAGCTGAGATATAGGTCAGCAGCATCTCTGACAGATTATTGTAGAAGCAAAAATTTTGAGGGAACTGTACACTGTAAACACAAACAAAGACTTGATAAGTGTTTGTGTCCAACGTAATTCCCGTTTCTCTCCTATTTTGTTGGGTTTTAAATCATAAAAATAATGACACTGATTTATATCAATCACCAAATGAGGACAAACAATGTGGTAAAATCGAGGTAATCTAATACGCACATGTCGCGTGTCACGGGTAAATTGTTGCAGGTCGCGGGTAAATTGTCATGGGTCGCGGGTAAATTGTCGCGGGTCCGGAAAATTGTCGCGAGTCTGAAAAATTGAACTTTTATTGTTTCCTAGTTCTCCGAAATAAATAACAATAGCGGTGATAAATTGTAAAACTTTAAACAGACAACAAACTCTCAAAATTCAAACACA
>OZ026602.1:31822976-31887976 GCA_964020085.1 Micromussa lordhowensis | reverse complement strand
ATGGTCATGCTCAATGTTGCTGAAATCGGCATAAGAATAATCAAAATGTGTTAAATCTTCACTATCTGTAGCAGCTAGTGGAAGCTGGTTTGCTAAACACGCATTATCTTTGTCGTTGGACTCGAGCCACCTCCTTTTCCTTGACTTCTCGTAGCGAGCACTTCTCGGCGTGCGATCATGCTTTGGACGAAACAAAGTCGGCAGGGCAGTGTCGTGTGTTTCCCGTCTGCTGTTCAAAGTTTTTCTGTAGGCTTCAGGGGAAAAATGAGCACTGCAAATACGCAAGTTGTTAGCCTTTCCTGTCTTTGCCTTTGCTGCTTCCTCTGCAAACTTTTTGTCCGCTCGGCGACAAAATTTTATCCAGGTTCCAAGCCTCTTGTCCGAAGGAAAAGTGAAATACGAAAGATCCTTTCGATTGTGATTTCCATTACTACAGCAGGCAAGTGAACAATAAACCATATTATGAATAAAACATTAGATTCATTACATTAGGGATAGAAAAACCATCGATCTCTTTTAATCTTCGCGCCGCCAAGCCTGACTTCGCACGAAGCCTCGCTTTCGCGTCCAAATTCGGGACCAGTCTCCAGGAACGTGAGAACTTGGAAATGGGCTATTGAAGCTTTCATTTCATTTTATAGCAAGAGAACCACTTCTTTTGAATTGAGTCAACAAAAAAAACCTTAAACGTTCACAATCATTTGACTACCGTTATTTATTCTTCCATTTCTAATCGATTGAGGCCAACAAATTGCTCTTTCATTTCGTTGCTCCGTGTTTGAAACGTTTTATATTTTAATTAACGCGTATTTAACAGTGGGAGATTTGGTCGTATTTGCACTGCTTGTTTGACGATTTAGTAGTTGCTAATGAATCACACTGACCTGTTGAATAGGAGTGTTTTTTTGGCCATTAGGATGCGGTCTTTGGTAACATCAACCCTGTTAGGTGCACATGTTCCAGCGCCCCCTTTGCCGCTACATTGCCCACCTGAGTAATGCTACATTGCCCACATGTGCTACCTCGCCCACCTTCAGTGTTACATTGCCCCCCTTGAGTGTTACATTGCCCACATTAGAGGTGTTACACTGCCCACGTATGTTACATTGCCCACATCGAGTGTTACATTGCCCACAGGTTCATTTGCATAATTTATACAGCATGTTGATTTCTCTTTAGATCATACAGTTTAAAGGCGAATAGGCTGAAATTTTGGCAGATAACTGCTCATGCGCTGTAGTGTCTTGCACAGTTGTTTATATTTTTTGGGATGTCGTTGTGTCTTAACATGGCTTGCACTTATAAATTGACTTGTTTCTTTGAGAGGGATGGCCTAAACAACTACAAGACACGATAACTGTTGTTGTTGCATGATCTCTTTGTCTTGCCATTACCATATTTGGTAGTTTTAAAGTCTTCTGGTTACCTTATTGTATTTTATCGAAAGGGGTTGAATGGCCATTTTGTTCGAAATTTTTAAAGTGTCTTAAGGACTTTCTTTTACTTAATTTATGGCTAAAAGAACTATTTTCGCAATAAATTTAGTAAACGGAAGTCTTTAAGACACTTTAAAAATTTCGAACAAAATGGCCAGGCGTTGAGTAATGTTTATCTCTGTTGTAAATTTCAACAAAACAATAAACGGTAAACGCGATATCTTGTAGCCTTGAGTAATGACTTACATTGCTGCAGGCTTCATTTGAGGGAAAAGGGAGTCTTTATTTCCAATATTTGTATACGCATGCGTGAGTGACAAAGCTAACATTGAACATTTACAATGTGTCCCACAAGGCTAAGAACGTTTCCCTCCTTAAGGCATGGTAGCAGAATTCTGTAGAGTTGGGTTAACGCGGCTTGGAATTTTGGTGATCATCTTACATCCACCAGCCTCTCAACCACGACAAGGTAGGACTACTGTGAGAGGGACACATAACAACACAACACAACACATTACAAAGCCCTTCACTGTCATTGAGAGATTCACCTGATGTTAGAACGTCAGGAACCCCACTCGGATCCAGGCACATTGAACGAGACCGATTTTTTTTTTTTTTTTTTTTTTTTTTGCTTGTTTTAAACAACAACCAAAGAGCCAAGGATCATTGGTGGGGTACTCCCCAGGGGTTGGCTACCCTAGCTCGTGTTTTATCCCTGACCAATATCCAAGACCAGTGGTGGTGTTTATTTTTTGGCTTTTTTCTTGAAAATGTTTTTTACTTTTGTGTAGCTTCTGGACCATCCTTCCCTGTCCAAGATTGAGTACAACTTGGTGTCCTGCTTGAGAATCTTTCTGATTTCTGTTGTCGATGGCAAGGAAGAGTACTTTTTGAAGGCTTTTTCAATGGCTCTGGTGTCATCTTCATCCCACTCTTGGCGGCTGCCAGATGACCTTGTGGAACGATCATCATAAACGTGCAGCCAATCAGCTACCTTTGAAGGACTCGTCGGCTCGTCTGCCTGCGGGGGAGGTGCTCTTGCGTTCTTGTAGATGATGTAATTGACATGGTTTACCACCTGCTTCATTCTGTTCATGGATGTGGCAAGGACTGACAGGACACGATTGGTGCCGCACCTGTTCTGCGCTAGTGCCTTTGACACTTTTATGCCAGCACTAATCTCCTCGTCAAAGGCTTCCAATATGGCTGACTTCTGATCTTCAGTCAACCCTCTACCTGGTGTTGGTGGCACAACTCCTTCTGAGACAAGAGAAACAGTGCAGCTCGAAGCGGCGGTCATTCCAGTGGACTCAGCAGGTTCTGGGACATTATCATTGTCATCTTGAGCTCTTGCTCCTTTCGCAACACTCGGAGATTTGGATGTTGCAGCAGCTTCCTCATCCTCGTCTTCATTGTCATCATTTTGGTCTTTTTTGTCATCAGCCGTCACTCGCTCTATGATGTGAAGAGCCTCTGACCCTAATCTCGTGAGATTGGCGCGAACATAGGCTCTTTCCGCAGTTTTTGCTGAATGGGCCATTACTGGCTGAACTATTGCGGCCTCTTCTTGTGTCCCTTTCTCCTTTGTTTTCGTTGTTACGAACTTTCTGACACTAACGTGTGCCAATTTCTTTCCCAGCTTGGCCTTTTCGAAGAAGGCTGACACTCTTCTGTCAATTGTGCCCTCTGGAAACGGCTTTCCTTCCACGGTCACAAAGAGATGGTCTTTACCCTCAAGTGCCCATTGCGGCCTGATCTTCTTTACATATACTTCCATGAGCTCCTGCAGATCCGGTTTCATACCAAGAATAGCAGGCCCATCCTTGGCCCTCTTGTGTTTGGAAATCAGCATGACCTGGTTGCCTTTGGACACTTCTGCCTTTTCATAGTCGCACAGTTTTGCATTGTTCAAGGGCCCAGGTCTGGTGGCATTATCTGTTGCAAACCGCACAAGCAAAAGGTCCCTGGCCAAAGCAAATTCTCTCTGGGATAGCGCTTTCCCAACCTTAGCTTGTTGGATAGCTTTGGTGCCCTCAATGTAGACTTTGGAATTCTTTAGTGCGGTTATCTCCTCTGGGGTCAACAAGGCATTGCTTTCATTGAGCCAACGCTGGTTCTGATCAGCTTGGGTTTCAGCGTCAACTGTCGATCTCCAGCCTTTAATCTCTGGCAGGATCGCAACGAACAAGTCCTTGTAATCTTTATAAAGTGGAGGGGCATCCTTGTTGAAGTGCGGGTTTGTCACATAGCGCAGAAATTTCTCAAAGCTGGTGAGATAGGATATGATAGTCCCACCTTTTTTGGTTTGGTTTTCCAAAACCGGAACAACAAAGCGTTTCCACACAGCATCGCCCTCGTCTCCAGCTAGGCACAAGATGTCATCCCCCTTGCTGTCTATGTACTCGAGGATGTTTTTCATCTGGCCTGCGTGTTGCAATTTGATATACTTCTTCTTGTGACCAGCAGATGGCCGTGAGAGATAGTCGTAGAACCCAACTAACCATTCATGGCGATAATTGTCGAAGACAGTGGCTGTGAAGTACTTCTCTGCGGTCATTGTCTCTGATTCCTCGCTTTCTCCAGACTCCTCGCTTTCTCCAGACTCCTCACTCTCTTCTTTCTCATCGCTTTCATCAGAGGCTTCATTGCCTTCTTCCACAGAGTTCTCACTGTCATCGTTTTTCTGGCTCTTGTCGTCTTCTTGGTTGGGATCGTCCTCTCCTGGGTCTGCGTTGTCGCTTTCAACATCTACGTCTACTTGGGCTCTTTGGCTTTGGCCAGGATCATCACTTTTTTCTTCCTCTTTTGACTGGCTTCATGTTTCTTCTTCTTCATCACTCTCCTCTAAAGTTGGTCTTTGAAGGAAGACTTGCAACTCTGCAGTGCCCGTGTATCTCTTTGCCTGTTTCAGTAGCCTGGCGTAATGGGAGTTCCCTTTTGCGATGTTGTGTTCTTTGCTACAGGAAAGGTGTCTGCCAATATTCAACACAATCTTATCACAACCGGGAACAGGACACCATTTGCGGAATCGTCCTTTTTTTGGTTTGCCACCTTTGTTTTTCTGCACTGTTTTTCCCCTTTGTTTCAAGCCTGTTGACATGATTTTGCTCAACTTAGTGACATTCTCTTGGGAAATTTCACCCTTTTTGACGTGGACTTGCATGTGTCTCTTTAGGTCAAACCCATGGAACTTGCATCCAGGCACTTTACAGCGCTGCTTTTTGTGGTGGGAACGTTTGGATGATATTGATGAGCTAGGCGTTGATGAGCTAGGCTTACTTGTTGATGGGGTTAATTTAAGCTTTTTGGCAACCATAGATAAAGGAGTCTCCACCTCTTCGTCATCTTCTGATTCGGGGACCAAATTGTCTTCCTGCTCTGCTTCGTCTGAGTCTGACAGATCTTTGCTGTGCCTGGTTAGGGGCAAATCTGCGGACATTATCGACATTTCTTCCAATATCTCATCGGCAGATATGTGGGTGACTTCTTCTGGCAAGGCTCTTCCATTGAAGTGGTGTTTGTTGATCCAAGATAATTTTAAAATGTACCTTTTAGCTAATCGTTCCATGCCCTTAACTTGAAGGTGTAAAGCTGCAAGATACTGTCTGCAGCCGTATTTGTAGTCAGCTTGCAAAGTCTGAGGTGTGATGGCTTTAACAGCTGGTACTACCTCCTCATCCAGAACATCTAATAAATCTAGAGCACTCTCATCGCCACTCATTGCACGGTTGATCAAACTTTGCATTCGGGAAAGTGCCATAATGGCATACAAACTTTTGCCACAGAAACCTAAAAGTTGTCATTAATTTAGCTGTAATTATAGTAATAAGTGAGTTGCAACTTACAGATATTCTAGTGCCAAGTGAAACCAACAACCTGGCGGAGTACCCATTGGCCCATAGTACTATCCATGTAAATTTGAAACACTGTCATAAAATCCTCTAGGGGTTAGAAGGGGTCAAAGGTTAGCCTCATTTTCGCGTTAAAACAGTTGGGGGCATGGTACCAACTAAGTTGAGTCCGCCATTTTGTTGAAAACTTTAACAGCTAATAACTCTGCGAGAATTTTATCAATTGCAACAAAATTTAGCATGCACATAGCGCATGTTAGGGGCAAGCTGGATAGCTAATAAACTGGCAAATCGGTTTAAACCTCGCAAAGTTATTAAGGTGTAAAGTTTCGACACAAATCACGTGATAACTAATTAATGGAGGAACCCATTTCAACAAAATCAACACCAAAGGGTTCCTCACAACATGAACAAGCATAATGTAACATCAGAACATCAATAAAGAGGTCCTCCAGCCCGAATGGCGAGTTCCTCAATCATAAATGTGGTCAGAGAGCACCCTTAAACTCCAACCAAAGCCTGCGCAGACGCAAACGTGTTCTACGGGAAGAAAATGTTCAAGGCAGTTGCCCGAGCACCTTAGACAACTCTTCCGATAGTTGGATTGCCTCTGCGCAGTGTTTTAAGGGTGCAAAATGGCAAAAAAGACGGAGCTCAAAAAGCATGACTTACCAACTCGAAGGCTTGTTGCAATGGGTACTATGATGTATGATGCACAAAGATCAATATAACTTGAAGATTTATAACTTTTTTGTGTTTTAACGTAAAAGCTTCAAACTTGGTACAAAGCTTGCCACACTAGTAAGGGTTACAAATCTTAAAAGAGATTCTTCTAAGTCTATTGTCTTGAGTGCTATCTTAGATGTACTGCAAGTACCCAACAAAAAGGAAAAAGCCAAATGTTTTGTATTGAAATTGTTATTAAAATAGACAGAAATGCACAAAAGACATATAAGACATAAAAGTACAGATCTTGAACTATTCATTGGTGAAAACCTCGAAAAAAACGGCCTATTGTGGATTTTTTTATGATTTTTTTGAAACCAGCTAATATAGGTTCGCAATGTCCATTTTACGGATTTTAAAAAATCATAATAAATTTCAGATTAACTTATTTCATCTGAAATTTAAGTATGTTATAGAGCAAAGTTTTCTCTTTCGAACTATACATAGTATGTTGTCAAACATTAAGTATTACAAAAGTTATATTAAAAAGAAGTAGTGCCACCGGTTCTTTGGAAAAAATGCGTTTTCTTAAAATAAGGCCTAATGAGAAAAGCGCGACTCTTTCAAATATCCCTCAAATCTTATCATACTTCTAGTACACTATTAACAGTATCTGAACTGCTATGTGTGAAAATTGCAACGGAAAATATTAAAACTACAATTTTTTATAAATTTTTTGTCAAGAGTGGTATGATATGGTCTGAAATGTTAGTCATTATTTTGTGTCTGAGAGTTAGACCTCTAAATTTCTGTGGATTTTCTAAAGCCTCTGTCGGGACATTGTCTAATAATTCTAATTAAAAGTTATGGGGCTACTTTTGAAAAGGCGCCCTTAATTAGGTAGGTGTTGGCATTTTACAGGCATAAAAGAGGCGTAAAATTTTAAGTCCACTTTGAAAATCGTAAGACTTTGCAGCTTCATATCTCTGAGAAAATACCATCGATGAGTGAGTTACCTCTTAGATATTTAGAACATATAATGACCTTTTGATTGCTAAAAGTACAGAAGAAAATATAAAAATGTCGATCCTTGAGACAAATTTTTCTAAGACAACTAGTTTTTCAAAAAAAAACGTTACATTGCTCACATTTTGAGACTTTGAATTCAATTATCTCTTGAGCATTTGAGGGTTAGAAATATCTAAATACATCAACTTGTAGATCGTTTAAAGCACTTTCAAATAAAAAAAAAATTGAAAAATGATTAAATTCAGCCCTTACAGCACTAAAAGAAGTCAGGTTACATTGCCCACCCAAAGATTTTGTCAAAGTTAAAACACAAAAACGTTAATAATTCAGAGGAAAATGAACCAATTGATCTGATTTTTTCACAGAGTGTTGTTATAAATCTCATCTAAAAGTGGTGTAAGTTTCATGCCTTAACCCTCAAAGATGCATCTTCTACGTTCGGAAAAAAATGAAGGAGGAGTTTCAAAACTTTTTTTGTCTCAATTCATTTTAAGTAGAGTGTAACACAGATACCTTCACTCCATTTTTTTTCCAAGTCAGGATTTCTTAGGGGTGCACGGAGGGTTAGCTTAAGGGCCATGCATGGAGAGTTTTCAATCGTTATTTGACCTTGAACTCCAAATTCTCAGCTTTTTTGGAAAAGTTTTAATGTGATTCTCCCACAAGTGTTCCTTGGCCCACAAAAAAAACTTCCAAACGTCATAACTCTGGCATACATTCTTGAAATTGACCGAAATTTTCACAGATCGTTAACCGTTACTCAGTCAATCACTGTATCAAGTTACACGTGATAAAAACAAATTTTCGATTTTTCATGAGTGTTTAAAAAGTCAGGATCGGGAGGTGGGCAATGGAACCCACGGTGAACCTAATTAGGGTCCAATGTTATAATCTGAAATACAGATATCCCTGGTTGGTAAGTCTCCTCATCTTCTCACCAGTCCATAACCAACGGAGCTCTTCTCTTGGCCTTTATATTAATATATCCATAACAAAATATTTTAAAAACAATTTTAAAAACAATTTTAAACTGTTTTTCGTCATATTTCACGCATTATTTGACTGTGCCATGATGTATAACGACCAACAAACAGTAGAAAATATATTTGATGAAAACGGTCAAGAAACACTTAATAACTTCAGAATTGTGTTTAAAAATGGAGTAATTGTAGTCAGGAGATGACATATTACGGTAAGACGTTTCGGCTAACTCTTAAGCCTTCATCAATTGAAAAAACTGATGAAGGCTTAAGAGTTAGCCGCAACGTCTTACCGTAATATACAAGTCAGTGACAAAAAACAACACTTTTATCAACTACTTCAGAATTGCTTGGTTTGGAGTTTAGTGGTTGGTCACTTCTTTTCTATAATGAGAAAAGTTCAAACAATCGAGGAAAGAGATTACAATGATGTACTTAACATTTCTATTTCTGTTTGTTCCAGGGAAAAATCGTGTTAATGAGGGCTATACCGTAAAATTCTGTAAGTAGCTAATCCTGGAGAGCAGTAAACGTCCTACAACATACCTTTCTGTTCTTAGATCCAAACTTTTTTGGAGATATTATTTCACAGTCAGAGTCTTGATTCAATGTTGGAGGGACCTTTTGAGGAGTCTTTCCGTGGTTGTCGTCAGACTTCTGTAAAGATGCGTGCAGTCTAATTCCTACCAGTGTACAAAACGCGCGCGAGGAAGTTGCGCCATGGTCGGGGACTCCTCAATGCTTCCGTTTTTACTCTATACTTCACTTATCATTTTACGTCGGTAGATAGCCCACTAAGTAATGAACATTCCACTATAACGCAACCCAGTAGTGTTTGAATGACGTCATCACCAGAAATAATTGAAATTGGGACCAGTAAGATTGAAGGGGAAAGGTGCAACTGTTTGGCGGTATTCTGTCAAAAGGCTTGAATCTGACTGATGTTCAGTCAATAATGGAGCCAAACGACTTCTGTCATATTTACCTCTTTGTTAATGTTTCCTTTTTGAGGGGATATAATGGTGACATCTGAGTCTTGATCCGATTCATATGTCAGATCCAGTGTTGGGGTAGACTTTGCGGTCGCGTGATTGTCGTCAGATTGCTGCAAAGATGAAGTTTTTGAGAATTTTCAGGGGAAGTGGGTCAATAGGCATGACAAGTTTTGATCTTATCTGGTTGTTGCCAGAATTGCGCATTTGATGACCACGTCTAAGAATTAGCCTCGGAGCCTAGTTGGCATTTGTTTGCGACGCGCTATGCAGGCGGCATCAAGGGGAGGGGCCTAGACCTGCTGGGGAAGAAAAGCCGGTGGCTATGCGAAAAAAAAACCGCCCTCTTCCCCCATCCCCGCTTAGTTCCTACGAGTCTCACGGGCCTCCAATTTATAGTTCGTTCACCTATTTATAGACCATGCAGATTAACTAAAACACAAATAACATACTATTTGCATTTGAATATTGCGTTAGTGTCGCTAACTTCCGCACATTTTAAAATAGAAAATCAGTTTTCTTTTTTCGTGAAGCGGAGATACGTTATTTTATATATCAAAAGCAACATAATACCAATCATGAAGGGCCTGGGATTACCTCAGCCCTTAATGGCTTTAGAGCGATGTAATGCTCGCCTGTGTGACCAAAATACAGCGTCCCAATGTACGGCCCCTTCTTGGGTACAAATACCTTGACATATTTGCCAGGAGATGACTGAAACAAAAGAATTACCAATAAACGTTTTGAATCATCAAATATGCATAAAATGGGAAACTAAAGCTTGACGTACCCCATGCACTGTCACAATAACCACTTTATGGTGCAAAATCTCAGGAATAGAGCGGATGACCATCGCATTTGCGTAGTTTTGTTTTAGGAGATCCAGTGCTTTACTCCACGAATTGGGAGCCTTCTTTCCACCAATGTCAACGCTGCATAGGAAGTCCAGCCGATCGTCGCCATTCTCCTATTTTCAATGACAACAACAACCACAAATAAAATATGTTGCATTTAATCCAAAACTAGACACACAGTCAGTAACATTGGCAGACCCAGACCTTTCATTTGGTCATAATTAATTATAACTTTGTTACTTTACCAAACTTGGACAATAACAATAATGTATAGTTACCCACAATCAAGAATGGCAGAACGTCGCCCATAGTATTGACTGCGCATGACGAGCACACTATTGATAATAAGAGCATATACATACTTCATATCTATGATGATGAAGATAGTTAAAAACTAATTCCTGCACAGCACTTGCACTCATGCCAAGCTGGTGGCCAGCGGCAGCATAAAAACACATGCCATTTCCTGGCGGATCGAAGTCCACCTCAAAACCTTCTCCTCTCATTCTTTCCAACAAACTGGGCTTATCATTCGACGCCATTAATGATACGATACTGAAAAATAAATTTATGAAACTTCATCAGTGTTTTTAACCTACGCCTCCGTTCCCCGGGTCGTTATCACTATTTGAATCAGACTGACTACATGCCATTCCTTTTGCATCGACACTAACAATCACGTACAAGCAAATTGGTAATGATGCTAGATTTCGTGCGCAAATTAAATAACTACAGGAAATTGGAACAGCAGTTTACTTCACCTTCCAACTACAAGCGGACTCCAAAACTCAAAGCTCAACCAATGAATGAGTTTTTCGCTACCCTAAACTGAGTTTATGCAATTAACCGAGAATTCACCAAAAGATAATTATCTAAATGATCTGTTGTTCTGTTACGATACTCTCGCGGTTATACTTAAGTGAAGAGGTTAAGTCTTCATTTTCTTGTAAAATATATTTTTTTTATTTCTATTTTCTGTGGAAAACTATTAAAAATAATCGAATATTGGTTAGTGCTTTTTCCTCACTAAAATACTCGAAAAAAGCTAGCACAATGTACACTGAAAAGCCTACTCAGTTGAACAGCATTGTTAATGTTGTTCCAGCTGCCATGCAGTTTTTGTATTAGGTGATAAGTAAACGTGGACCACAGAAAACATCGTGGAAAAGTTCGAAAAAGCCAAAACAACAAAAAACGAATGAAAATACATTAATGAGTGAAGAAGCGAAAGCTGGCCTCGCGAATGAAGCTCTGGCTGTCGGTTCAAACTGGCAAAAAGATCGTGTCAAGAGAAGAGGAAGGTTCTGTAAAATTTTGGGAACTTGACAACGATAACAGCGATTTGAAAGAGACTTTTCCATCTGATGGGTCCTATACGATGAAACGTCAAACTCATTGAGACCCATTGTAGTAGTATTCATGCACATTTGCTCCGTGGCGTATTCTTTTGTTTGAATTCTTCATTCAGCCAATCTAAGTAAAGTTCCAGGGCGTTAGTATCGTTTTTCTTGTCTTCCCCATTTTGCCAGACCAGCTTAAAGAAAAACCAGGCTACGGGAAAAACTGTCCACCTTGTGCGCATTGCAAAACACGAGGGGTTTTCGAGATTCGAACGTAAATTTCTGATTGTCTCGGTTATCTAAGAACCCACTTGAAGGCGTTTGTGGGTGGAGTTTGTTTGCGATGCAAGATATTTTTCTTAGGGCTGTTTTCTCAAATAAAAAACCTGTCTGCAATTGTTTATTTTGAAATATTTTTGCACAACCACTTCACATTTGTTTAATCCTATTTGGAAAATGTTCTGTAATTTTTCACTGCAATTGAATATGGCAAAACGCAGACACTAGGGATTAAAAAAATTCGTTTTCACCTGTAGCTTTCAAAAGGTGATTAGGGCTCTGGCAATTAGTGGTCGTCAAAAATTCGGCAATTCATTTCATTTCAAAATTCTTGGCACAGTTTGATAGCCAGCCCTATATGCTTTACTTTGATCAGTATAAGATCCCTTGGACACGAGACACCCTGAAGGCATACGGTAACCTTTTGAGAGGAAAATTTGGAAGTTTAATATCTATACTGTGAATTGCCCTGGTTAATACCGTTGCTAGATAGACAATTGCTATGTTTTAGGACCTGAACAACCGATGAAACTCGATGATCGAAAAATCAAGCGATAATCAATCGATAATCAAACTTAAGTGGTCGCGAATTTCGTCAATAGCCATCGCTTGGCACTAAATTCATGTCTCCGTATCTTCAGGTATTGCGGGAGTGTACGCTGCATCGTATATTATTTTTAAACCTCACTAGCAAAGTTTGAGAATTGCTCAGTGATGGGGCTCCGTAAAAAAACAGCACAAATAAATAAGACATTTTACATATTTCGTTGGCAGTAGTAGAAACTTGATCGATTTAGCTTCGAGTTCATTGCAAAGATATTTATTTGCTGTAAAATTATTAAAGTAAAGATTCAACTGACCTGTGACGCAGACGCCGTTTAAACACAATTGAGCTCCGGCTTTGCTGTTTCCCTCACTAAAGGCCAGATTCTTGAATCAGATGATCAACGTAAGACTGACCAACACCACGAAATATAGGCAACTGTATAAAGTTTTAAAAGACGAGGAAACAGAGTTCTAAAAATTGAACGCTTCGACACTAGAACGTATCCTTCACTCGCATCTGTTGCAGAGTGACAGACTGACGTTTGTCCAGTGAAAGGTACAAGGCAGGCACAGCGCAGGGGGAAGGGGCTGAGAGGGCTTTTGCCCCCACTTTTTATGAGATTCAAATTATGTCATTCGCGATTTAGTCTCAGATATTCGTGGTGGTTTCGTTTTTATCATATGACGAATAGATATCAGAAACAAGGAGCAATTAAAATTATTATCAAAATTATTATAACGTTTGTTAGTTTTAGATTCATTTCCAGTCATTTCAGAGGACTTCAAATCAAATTTTCGCATTTAAGCACCCCACTCAAAAACCCACTGAGCGGAAAAGGGCAGACAAAAACTACAATTTTAAATTTAATATCCGCTTATTTTCAAGCTACTGAAAATACAATTTTCCGGACCAGCAACAATTTACCCGTGACCCGCGACAATTTACCCACGACACGCGACAGGCACCGATTAGATTATCTCGGTAAAATTCCCCAGAGTGGCCTTTGACACTGGTAAACTTGTGGCAAGGGGAATTCCCAACAATAATGCTCCCATAAAGAGCAAGCAACCTGCCTCTTAAAAATACCTAAGAAACAAATAATGACAAATACAAACATTCTCAGTATTCCTAAACATCTTACCTCTTAGCGGTACATGTCATTTTAAAACCTACTAAACAACTGCATCACTAATGGAGGACATCCAGGAACTTCAATTACTTGCCACCTGCTCCCATGGGTGACAAATCCTGGCAACCCAGCAATCAGCCCAAACACAAAGGGGAAAAAAGCCTCAAGTGATTATGTGCACCCATTCAAAACAAAGCAAAATGTTGACAAAACATGCTTTGGTCCGAGACCATGAATACTGGTGCATACACAAACGAAACAACACTGACTACAGGAGATATCAATACTCCTTATTGTTAACTATGTTAAACTACATCAACTGCATCCCAATACAACACTCAGTGCTGATCTGGGGTTTACTGATATTGAGCATTCTTTGCAAATTTCCTTCAGTGTATCATCTGGCAAATCAAAAACTTTGTCTATGTTCAACTTCTTTTGCTGTATCAGCATCAGAGGATCACCTGAAAATGTCAGTCAGTTAAAAACAAAAGCATACAAGTTAAAAATAAAAGCATTACAACAACTACCACAGGAAAAAATCCCCAGTTCCCAAATTTGGTAATAAAATGTTTTTTTCTTGGTAAATGGCTTTATTCCCAACAAATTCCCAAACTTGGTAAAATCGAGCATTCCCAATTTCATTTATTCTTGGGAATTCTACATTACCAAGGTTTTTCCCAAGTAACACAGACATTGGTAAGCTTACCAAGTTTGGTAATTTCTTGGTAGAAATTAACTTACCAATCTGTAAATTGAACGTTGGTATTTTCTTGATAGAAATTAACTTACCAATTTCAGAATTGATTGTTGGTATTTTCTTGGTAGAAGTTAACTTACCAATGTCTGTGTTACTTGGGAAAAACCTTGGTAATGCAGAATTCCCAAAAATAAATGAAATTGGGAATGCTTGATTTTACCAAGTTTGGGAATTTTTTGGATAGAAAACATTTACCAAGAACAAAAAATCCCCAATTTTCAAACTTGGTAAATAATACTCTGTGATTACATGCATATACCAAGAAAATACTGGGAATTCGTTAGCATACCAATCTTAATAGTTAGTGATGTTCACTTGCAAGCTCTGCTGTTTAACTGCAAGAATTTAAATGTGGCTATTATTATTCAGTCTTACAGTTTGCAGGTGTAACAGGGAAAGAAATCAAGCATGATTTCTCAGTTAAATGAAGAACCTCCAATAAAACAGTGAAACTGGAAGAGGACTTTAATTTCTTTTCGACACTTAACACAACAGTATTGCAGTTTCAACATGGTCATTGCAACATCAACAAATTGTTACATTCATCTTTCTACTTACGTCATTGGAAAGAGGCAACAAAGTAGCCATTGAGTACTCTACTACAATACCTGACCTTAACTTATTTCAAGTTTACAGTAATACTGTCTCTATGTAGACAATAAAAATCTGCATTTGGTTGCAAAACTACTGTTTTGTTAAGTAGCAGTTGTTTAGCCACAGCCATAATCAGATCGTTCTTGTCCTTGGATTTGAAATGCTTCATTTTCAAGTCACGGCACAATGGAAGAAGATGCTTGTCCCTTTTGATTTCTTTAGTGTAACCTTTTTTGAAATAAACCAAGAGGATGGTTTCAGCTGTAGTAAGAGGAACATTTTCTGCACCTCCTGCAAGTGACAAGAACATGAATTTTATTAACAGGAAGTTTATATAGATATGAGTTGAAACCCATCCCAAGCTAATTAGTAACATACATATGAAAAGCAATACATACTAATGCCATAATATTTTCAGTAATGCTTACAAATTACCTGGTAACTTCAGTTCATCCTCAGAGACATCATCAGAATTACTGTCATCTGTACCTTGGCTGTTAGAATGGCTAGTGTCCCCTTCATGCTCAGATTAATCTCTCTTTTTCTCTCCTTGAGTATCCTTTCTTTCTTTTTGTGAACCAGAAATGGCTTGCTTACTGTCTACTTCAGAAACATCTTCATTTTCTCCACAAATTTTCTTGTTTTCATCATCAGTGGAACTGGTTTCCTGTGCACACACCAAATAACATTTTAAACAGTGTTTAAAATTAACTGTCACCCACTTGCAAATTAACATCACTAAAAATCCTTAATTTTGGTGAATACATATTTATATCACTTAATGAGTTATTGTAAGTCATTCACCTGGCAACATGTGCTTTGAAAATTCAAAATTGAAACATAGTTATGAAAACATCCCACTTCCCCTTAAAATCTCTTTTAGAATACAAAATTAATTAATTTATTCACAAACATTTTGGTATTTGCCATTAATTTGTAGCCATAAGCTGTTGAAATGTTCACTGTGTTGACTTACCCCTTCATCAGCATAGCTGTAGCCTTCACGTACCATTCGCCTTCTTTCATCCAAAATTGCTCTTATGTGTCGCCTGAGCTCATCTACAATAAAATAACACAACAGGTTTGCAATGAAACAAATGCCACATCAAAGCCTCAATCAAAGTGTTCTTCATTTTAAGACTGGAATTTGGAATAAGGAATTAAAAAAACAATATACTAATGTTTTTTTTTATTCTTCACTTCAGTTTTTATTTTAGAGAATGCTTGCCCTTTCTTGTATTCAAGACTCTTGATGTTTACCATAGTGAAATTCTTACCTTCATCATAGCCAATTTCAGGTTTTAAGAGATCTTTACAGCTTTGTACAAGGTCTTCAAATTGCCTTTTGGCGACTTCATTGCCTCTGATGATAGGGATTTTATTCCCTGGAAACATTTTAACCGTTTTGCGGTGGACCTGCCTCTTTCTGCAAACAAAAAAGAAATATAAAATCTTGACATCTTATCAGCTGGCTTTTATTACCTGTACAAAAAGCAAGCTGCTGTGAAATTGTTAAGTCAAGCTTAAATCTAAATCAAGCAACGTTTTTAAATTGCTACCATGAGGAAATTCTCGATATCCAATTTTTTACATATTCGTACACAATAGGTCTTCGCTAGATATCTAGCCAAACTTCAATATATTATGAACATTACAACTCGCGGTTTTTGGACCTTTATTTCCCTGAATTTACGGCCGCCATTAATTTTCCTTGTTCCAAGTCTTGGTTGAGAATTTGCGAAAATGAGATCATTTTCTCAAAAATACCGCACAGGTTGAAATTATAATAACAATTAATGTGGAAAAATACACGAATTTATGAGCCAAAGTTTTTGTTATTCTTTGTGCGAATTGCTGTACAAGTTGCTATTATAATTTCAACCCGTGTGGTATTTTTGAGAAAATGACGTCATTTTCTCCAATTCTTAACCAGGAATTGCAACAAGGAAATTTAACTGCGGCCGTAAATTCTCGGAAATAAAGGTAAAAAAAACATGAGTTCTAATGTTTGTAATAGATTGAAATTTGCCAAGTTACCTAGGAAAGACCTGTTAGGTACGAAAATGTAAAAAAATGGGTATTGAGAATTTGATCATAGTTGCACTTAAATCAAACATCTTTTTTATGAATTATTGTTCAGTAAGTAGAATGTTGGAAAGCTTATTACAGCTAACTCATTCAACTTAAACTACAAGCTTGTAAAATTGCATATGATTTTATGGTACGTAAACTTTACCTTCGAAGTAGTTCTTCTTTTTGCTGGGGTGACAAGGCCTTTGTTGGCAATGCTCTTTTAGTCAGCCTTGGAATTTTTGGTTTTGAATGACCTAAAACGATAGATCAGAAAAGCAATTTAAAAAAGGTGATTGAAAGGTTTCACAGAATTTGTCCAAAACTGTGGCTTTAATACCAACTAATTCTGAGAGCTTTCTTTGCAGTAATCTTTTCTCTCCAACAGTGTGAACATTACAGCTGACTAGCTCGTCGTCCGATAGGCCTTCCTTTAAACACATTCCATCAATTTTTTGATCTACATAAGAAAGGATGAGAAAAGAAATCATTTTCACTGAAAATTTCCCTGGGTAACTTGACGTTAGACTCGTATTAACGCTTAGCTGTTGTCTGTTCTCTCGAGTCGATACCTTTGAAACCCTGCGCGAATGCATGTAAACCATTCGCTTCCAACCAAAAGATCACATCTTCTGTGTCCCATTCTGAAAATGAGATTATATATATATAAACTTTAGGAAAAAAGAACAAAGCGGTGAAATATGTCTGAAGGTTGGTGCATGCACAAAAGTACGCTTTTTTAACAAGTACCATTCAAATAATTCAGTGTAATATATCAAGTTTTCTTATGTTTTAGCCCAATTAAAAAGGAAATCATGTGGACCATTAACTGCATAATGGTTTCACTCCATACCTTCCATACATTCGTCAGAATTTGAGCAAGTATTAGGTGAAGAACGCGCAGAAACGCTCCTGTTTGCACTTGCAGAAGCCATAATGTTCCTTCCTTTCCGCGGGAAAATAAGCACGTCACTACGCAGGCGCTAATGTTTGAATGCATTTGGTTTTTTGATTGGCGCATTTTCAACAAGGGGAAATCTACAGAAAGCCAATCGCAACCTTCCTTGTTTTGTGATGACTTTTCGTGTACGCGTAAAATAGTTCCATTTGGCAAGTAAAACATTATTATTATTGTAGCTATTTTCATTCTGTGAGTATGAAAAAACTTCCTAACAAGAAATAAAATAATTTCCTCACCTTCAATTAAACTTTGTTCCAAAGCACCGGTGTTTTCATCTTCACTCTCCTCAGAAGTAACTTCTGTCGTGTCATATCCACTCCAATCACAAAGGCTAACGTAAACGTCGTCGTCGTAGTCCAACACATCAAGGTCTTTGATTTCTTCCGCTTTACTGGCACCACGTTGGACAAAAAATCTACAGTTTTTGTCCAGAACGTGGGCAATTTCCTTCGGATCGTTTCTCACATTGTGCAAATCCTCCTGAACGAAAATACAGCGTGATTCGCGGATATGTTCAAGCACTTTATCTACGAGGATTGCTTTAAATTTGACGAAGGGAATCGGCCAGATATCTAATGCAACCTTCCACACATCAAAATGTATGCATAAGAGCTCGGTTCGAACCCATAATCGCATTTTCTCCGCCATGCTCGACATACGATGAAAGTAAACACAGCGTAGTGGCCAGCGGAGTGGGCCCTATGGACTAGGCCCTGGGAACTAGTCCCAGTCTGCCCAGATTTCTCGAGTAACAAGGCGCGGCGCACACGGAACGAAACTTTTTAAAAAGCAAAAGCAGTCGCTTTTCCACCGCTTAACTCTTGTTTGATGCCTTCAACATCTTCATGTCGATGTGCTGCAAGACCTTATCTGCATGCACACTGTTATTGTTCCGTTTACAACTGTGACGGGAAAGCCGTTTCTCGCTCAACTTTCCAAAACCATCGGAAAGCATCGTCTCAAGAATGGGACATCAGCGATTTGCAAACAAGTGGAGGTCAAAGTGGACAAACAACTGGAACGGTCGAATATCCTTGTTCTGAAATAGGTAAGTTTATTTTAGTGGTAAAGAACTTAATCATCCACTACTTTTTTCCACCTTGTGCGGTCGCTTTTCTAGAGAGAAATAAGCTTGTACGTACCGGCATATGTATAAAAGCTCATAAACCATAAACGATACAACCCAATGGGTCTCTAGGAACATGTGATTTCCATTCTAAATGCACGCTCTAATAACGCTTTCAACGAGATCGGCACTGAGCCCAAGAAAATAACCTGATTGATACATTTAATCATGGATTAATTCAACCTTTCATGATTCAGTCTTCCCATAACTCCTTTATGGTTCTGTATCGCTTATGTTTCATGCTTTTTTCGGACATAGCTTCCTCAATCAGGCCCATATAAGTTATGGAATAAGCTATAAGTTTATTGAAATTTGAAAGAATTTTTAACCTGTAAGATCTTTGCACTTTAATACAAAAAATAGAAAATCAATCAATCAATTATTATAGTTTACAGTGTCTAATTCGGGACACTGTAAACTATGTGTAGTTTTAGCTATGTAGTTATGTAAAGCAAAGCCAGCATACATGTTACATGTTTGCTTTAGGGTCTGAAATTTGCATTGGTTGCAGATTCTGAAGATGGGCACATTTTGCACCTTACAACAATACAAAATCAAGCTGAATTTCAGCAATTTGGCAAAGGTATAACTCTAACTTCTTTGAAAGTACTTCTGGGAAGGGTGAGGGAGCTGGTACTCAAGTAGTATTGATAATGATTAAAAGATTTACAAAACCGTACGGCTAACATTTATACATGTACCACTCCATTGCACTTCCCACTCACATGATTCTTCATGCAAAATCTTACATCAGCAACAACAAGTAATGATGATGATGATGGAAAAAAACTTAATTATAATTTATAACTTTCAATGATTACTTTTCTCCTAGATGAAAATGACATTGAGCAGAGTTTCAATGAAACAGAATGTTATGACAGTGATTCATGTAGCTCCTCCAACTCAAGCGAAGGTTTCCCTGATAGGGAATGCAGACAGACAAAGGGAACACAGACAGATGAAGAAACATGGGAGCAGAAAATTGTTGAAGCAATTTTAAATGTGTTACCTTTGAAACACCAACAGGGAGATTCAATTAAATCCTTTGAGGACTGGCTCAAATGGGCCAAAGACTTTGTTATTACTGACCAAAAAATGAAAGACATGTGGCCTACCTCTTGGTTGGAGACTGAAGATATTTTAAGAAAGGTTGGATTTGAATCTCCGAAGCAATATTACATTTGTATGAGTGAAGAGCATCCAAGGGAATGGGACATTATGGATTCCTCCTCAGACAAGTGCCGACACTGTGGAGAACCTGGTGATATAAGCTATTACTATATGGGGCTTTCTTACAAGATTAAAAGATGGTATGCGAATCCTGAGAAATGTAGTGATATGCTTGATCACTGGAGGGAAAAAGACCACTGGTTTTACAATTATGAAGGAGGGCAAACTCAAGGTTGGCCCATCAAGAAAGAACTTTGGGATGGTACACGTTTCTCTCAGTACTCTTGTTTTTTTGATGAGGATGTAGAGTCCTTGCTACCAACTACTTGTCCACACTGCAAGGAATTTGGAAAAATTACTGTTACTTCAACTTCACATATTGCTTCCCTTGATGTTCTTGAAAATGACACTGTTAACATTGTTTGTCATAGCTGTAGAAATGTGTTCAACCATGAACGTAAATTTGTTAGTGGAGATCCTAGAAATGTTGTGTACATTGCACACTGGGATGGGTTTAGTCCCTTTGGTACATCTGCTGGTCGCAGTACTGGTGTCATTGATGTTAAAATCGGGAACATGTGCAAGAACAAACGGAATCATGCTGACCAAGTGTTTGTGGTAGGATTTGTACCCTGCTTCAAAATACCTGATGAAACTCCCGAGTTTCTTGACCCTTTCCTTGACCCTTTAGTTAAGGAAATAGTAGATGGCTTCATTGATGGTATCGAAGTGGAATACTGTTCTGACTTTCCTGAGTTTGGGATACACAAAGGGCCAGCAATTATACGCCACCTCATCATTCTTTGGACCGGGGACCACCCAGGACAATGCGAGGTAACAAAAGTGAAACGAACAGGAAAGAGAGCATGTCGTCGATGTCAAATTTGTGGTATACAATTACAGCCTGGGTCGCCTCACTATTATTATGGGAACTGTAGATATCATGCAAGACACAAATGGCCTAGTAGAACTATGGAGGCATCATTCCCACAAATGAAGATTGCAGATGAAGAAGTAGGAGCAGCATGGATCAGGGTTTCAAGGGACAGTGGATTTACTGGTTTAAGCCAACTTGCTATTCTTTATGACCTTTATGGATTTGATGTACTATTTGACACCCCTATTGATTTGATGCATAACTTGCCAATGAATCCAGTCAAAAAGCACTTGCGACGCTTAATTGACACTGGAAATGTAAACAGAGACCTCATTGAATCAAGACTCGCAAGCTTTCCATGGACTCCAGAAATGAGGGCCTCTCGATACCCTTGTGGAATAACATCGCGACTTGGATATTGGAAAGCGGAAGACTATCAAAAATTCTGTTTTCCAGCCTCTGAAGTTATTTTATATGACCAAATGCCTGCTAATGAATTTCAGTGTTGGAAACTACTAGTGCAGATGGTTACAATGGTTTTCAACTGCTGTCGCACCCATGGGTGGACCTACAGGGACATTGAACTGTTCGGCAAATTAGCTTGGCGACACAATATTTTGGTCGAGGAGGTGTTTGGTTTGGAAGCTTGTGTCATTACAGAGCACAATTTGATTCATGTTGCTGATGATATCTACCGTTTTTCATCACCAGATAATTATTGGGTTTTTGACCTAGAAAGAGCTGTTAAAAGGTATGTTAACCAGTCAACAAATCATCGCAACATCGAGAAGACATACAGTGACAATGAAACAAGGAGAGAAGTTCTTCAGAATTTAGACATAACAAGGAACAGAAACAATGCACCCGTTTTAACGCAGAAGGAAATTGATTCAGCCATCAAGTTAAGACAGGTTTCGTCATTAAATAAAGGTAACTATCTGATTGCACATGCACATGACAGTCTGACTGATAATCAAGGTGGAATACTTGTTGGTAGCGAAAACAAAGGATTTCAAGAGATTTCTGAATCTCAACGACAAGATATATTTCAGGACATCAGAGGTCGTGGAGTAGAAATTGATTATTCCACTCTCCCTTCTGCCACTAAAAGATGTAAAAGCTTTCTAAAACCTGGAAAAGAACCTGGTGTTCCTCGCATGGTGTACAGAAAAGGAGAGAATGCAATGCTTTTAGTCAACAATGAGGAAAGAACGGGCAAAATAAGTGACATTCATTCAGTAATTATTGAGAATAGAGATGACATAGAAAGTGTTCATTTGTTTGTGGAAGTTCAGTTATATTGTAATGTCACAGATGACAATGGTCACCCAAAATATCATCCTGGAAGTCAAAGCCAGTGTCTTTGTTTGTCCCAAAGTATTCAGATGGTGAATACCATTGATGTTTTGAGAAAGGTGATATTGTATCCAGACCAATCCATTCCTCAACAAGTTGTCTTAATAGACTTTGATATGCCTTCTCTGCCACCTCAAAAGCAATGTGTGGTTGTTCCATTTTACCCTAAGAAAAATGATGTGGTATTGATTTTAGGCGAAAACGATGTCCAGTGGATCGCCAAAATGATCTCTGTCCAACAGGATGACAAGAGAGTTGGACTTCACTTCTTTAAGGAGCATCCAAGTTGGCCTGGAGGAAAAAAGTTTATCCAGGAAAGTTCCACGCTCCATAGTGTACATTGGGACAGCATCATAAAGGAACTTGTGGGCAGCTGGATAGCAAATGGAGTGTGGGAATTGAAGGACACACTGTGAATTCCACTGTCAGAAGTCAGGGGACGTGGGCTTTAATCCCAGGCTGCAAAATTTAACTTGAGACAGACAAAACTTAATGCTCAATATTTCACAAAAACATGCTTTATTATAACAAATCTGGAATTATTCATCAGCAAAGTTACAAACACTGAACATTGATCAAATGGTTGTTGACAAATAAGTACTTAAGGAATACTACAGTATATGTATTTTTGTTGTGATGCAATTCTTTGCATAGCAAGGTTATCCCAAATCTGGGATTTTTGTGTTTGGTTCTTAGTGTCTTTAGCATTAGATTTACCAACAGATTCCCAACTTAGTCAGTTAATCACCAAGTTACATCAATGGAGGATTTCTGACATTTTTTCAACATTACCAAGCATTTCCCACTTTAAAATCAAAATTTGGGATTTTGATTTTGCACTTGATCCCAGTGTTTACCAAGATTTAACAAATCCAGAGAAATACAGTAATTTGCAAAGTTAAATTAAAACTCTGCATACCAAGTGCATCCCAAGTTTGGGATTTAAATCCTTGCTGCTAAGAAATTAAGCAGTAATTTTCCCAAAATTTTGCCAACTAATTAAGTTACCTCTGAAGATTAAAATCAAGCTGGAAATTTTGAATTTTTTGGCAACAACAATACCATTTTTTTCCCAATTAAAACTACATACCAAGTTCATCCCAAATTTGGGATTTTGACCTTTTGTTGCTTTGTACTTTTTACCTATGCATTACCAATGAAATAGCATATTTGGGACTTTCCTTTTGCACTTGATTCCTATTTACCAAGATTTAACCAATTTACAAAAACGATAAACTTGGGAAGATACTTTTACCAATATGTGTAAAACTAATTACCAGTTGAAGTTCTTCCCAAATTTGGTAAACTATTGGTAAGTGATTGGTAATTTTAGAATACCATGTGTTTACCAAGCTTGGGGATTGGGGATTTTTTCCTGTGTACATGCATAGCTTCAGATGTATAAAGATAATTGCAATACAATTATTTGCATACAGAACTAGTGACCCATCACACCACTCAGTGCTTATATCTCCAGTTCCCTGAAGTATAAATCAACTAAGAAACACACTAAAGCCCGATAGCATGTTATATAAATCCCTGCCTGTGGGTGTGGTTTAATAATTAAAACCACAGAACTCTATTAACCAACATTGTAACATTGCACAAACTTTCTACATCTTCACTTTTATCTTTCAAGTAAACACTTTTTTGTACTCTTCTGTGTTTAGCACCTCATTGGAACGCTGGCAGGGTGCAATTAATGGTGGAACATCTCCAATGTGGATTGACATTTTGTTGTCTGCTGCGGTATAGGTAGAAACCTGCACGAAATGAGATGTTATGTTTCCCAAGACATCTTCCAGTGTAGTTTCTTTGTCTTGTGTCAGACGTTGACTGTAGTTAACCTGTAAGAGCAATCCGCATTGAAAGGACTGAAAAATGGTTGAAAGAAATTTATGTGCTATAATATTACTTAAATGTAATCAGCAAGTTAGTATACTTGTCTTGCTCACAACTAAGTCGATTTTAGATTTCCAATACGGTTGTTTTAAGGTAAGAGATTTACAAGGGGGTTCAAAGCAAGAATGATTCTGAATAATGCGTGATACAAAGAATCCCTATGTAGAAATCTAATAACCACAAAAGAGTGGGAAATATGTTCATCATAATCAACAATAAGTATAGTGTTATATGAATTTATTTGTTACAAATAAAAGTTTTTATGTCACCTGCTCATATTATAACTAATGTCGTTAATTGTGTTAAGTACCCATAACTAATTATTTCGCACCAGGGCTGAGGTATGTTGATTGCTGTTCTCTGTCATACAATACGTCCAACTAGTCTATCTTTGACAATCGATTGAGCTTACGCAAGAGTCACAAGATAATCAGGCGTGTTTAAAGACAATAGAATCGAGAGTTGTGCAAGGCTTAAGGCATGGAGTAAAAGTACAGAGCCTCGTTTTCACAGATTGGAAACTGCTAAAAGAGATATGCTTTCGTTATCTCGCCCTCTTAATAGTCTGCAAGGCTCGGCCATTAAGCAAGCAGGCAATCAACTCAAAGTTAAGTACTTTCTTTTTAGAATTTACTTACTATGGCTTGGAAACCCAAGGCCCTAATTCTGGGACACTCATTTGTTCGACGTTTTCAACTCTTTCTCGACCAGGGTGTGGATCATAGAACTGTTCCAGGGTTGAATTTGTCTTCAGTGGACATTCATTTCGTAGGGATTGAGGGACGAACAGTCTCGAAAATTTTTGCATATGACTTGGAATACGTGAAAGCCTTGCAGCCCGAAATCATTATTTTGGAAATAGGGTCTAATGACCTCTGTGAAGCCAGAAACGGTGGGGTCTAATGTAGAAAGTCTGGTTTCTACTCTGCACAAGGTGTGCCAGGCTGCCTTTATAGTTGTTTGCCAGACTATACATCGAACAACTCTCCTGTCCCATTGCCCTGATTATAATTCCTCAGTGGACATATTAAATAACTATCTTGAGGTAATTTTAGAGCCTCTTTCTTTTTCTGAGTTTTGGCATCATAAAGGCCTTTGCCAGCCCAATGTGTCAATCTTAAGGAGGGATGGTGTTCACCTAAATGATCACGAGAACTACGCCCTTTACCGCAGTTATCGCGGAGCCATCTTGTTTGCGATACAGCACATTTAAGAGCCGATTTTTCAGTCGTGAAATTTCGAATTTCTTCGTATTTTGCCCATATAGTCTCTATAGAAAGGTATTTTAAAAAATAAGGTTAAAAGTTTCATCAGCGTGTTATTTTTTTCAAAATCGGGCAAAGTTTGAAATATGGCAAATTAGCGTCCTTTCAGTCACGAAACTAGCAGAAAATTACCCATTTTCATCTCGCTGGTAGAGAGAAACGCGAAGTCCTATATTAACGAAATGTTTACAAAATATAAACACATCCTTGTTCTTCATATTGCACTAGTTTAATTTAGATAAGCTGGAAAATTGGAAATGCTTCGGCCATTTGAAGAAACCCCATTTCGGCAGTTAAAAAATTTAGCAAATTTCATCTAATTTCAGCACAAAAAAACCCAATTGGTACGTAGAGTTTGAACTTAAAATTAAGACCTTGATTGAAGCACAATCTTTGTTATTTACTATGTTAAAATATTTCTGGCGGCACTGCAAAAGTACCCCGTCGAGAGCCCAAAATGTGAAGGGTACTTTGACACTAGGAGACACTATGAAACGAACAAGCGCTAGTGTATGAACACAGTATTTTACACAAACTTTAGCTGGCTTCTTTAAAAGAGAGCTTCTTCAAATTTCTGTGGGGATGGATGATAATTTTATACATTCTTTCGTGAAATAAAGTTATATCTCTTGAACAATATGTCATTAAAACAAGTTATAAATAAAAGCGATCATCTTTCAGTTTGCTCGAGATGATTATAAAACTTACCCGATCCTTGAACTATCTGCTTGACTAGGACAATCTTGCACTCGATTGTAGAGTCTAGCAATATCCTGAATACTATTTTAACCTTTTTGACCATGTGATTGATAGCGTTATTTACTCTAAATGTGGCAAGACGAAGATGCGAGCAAAGGTCGTATGTTGACATTCCTGAAGTTTGTCACTATACGTTTTGCGTGACAGTTGCGCACTGGTACTGGCAGACCTGGTAAGCTCGTGTTATGATTGTCAGTATTACATAATACTGAAAGTTCTAAGTTCTTATTTTTTCGCCTTGCTATCAAAGCCTTTATGGCATCTTGTGGTTATTATTGCTTCGTTGGTGGTTACTGCGGTCCAAGTACCTTCAATCCGGCCAATGTGCAATGTGTTTCAATGGGCAATTGCAAGAAAGATGTCCGCTACCACCTCCAGTCTACTGCAAAATAAGCGACGATTCTGGCGTCGACAGTGAAACAAAGCTGTTGCTAGCTTGCGCAGGTAGGTTTTAGCCATTACAAATCCATCATGCCGTTTTAACATTTCTTTTTTCTTCTATAACTACCTTCGTTGACTGAAATTTGAATCGGTAATTTTCGAAAAACACCTCCAGCTCTCGTCCGAGAAAATTATCACAGTGCCACGGATTGTCATGCAGTACATGCAGTGAGACTAACTTCAAGCCTTTTAGCCGTAGTACCATGCTACGAATACTGACAGAGTGTAGTGCTTCGGTGCGCAAGTCCCTAGAAGGCCTCGATTATTTCGCAGCAGAAGGGGCACGAGCATTTAATGACCTTGCCTCAATAGTGGAGGATATTTCTTCACTTAGAGCTGACGGCCGAGAATGGGCAAGGCGCATTAAAGATTCCCTGAAGGCAGGGAAGCTCTATCTTAAAAGCGATTTTAAGGTAAATTAGAGTGTACACTTGTTTACACTGTAGCGTATCTGTAGTGTACATTTTTTTTTCGGAAAGACTTGTTTAGGGGAAAGGGTTTAGAATCATAAAAGTTTCTCGCAAAAACAATCGAGAACTGAAGCGTTTAACAGCGGCAGTAGGAGACATGGCTGTAGCTGTTACAGTAGCAGAAGCAGTAGCAGTAGCAGTAGCAGCAGCAGTAGTAGCAGTAGCAGTAGCAGTAGCAGTAGCAGTAGCAGTAGCAGTAGCAGTAGCAGCAGCAGCAGCAGGATCAGCAACAAAAACATAACTGAAACATCAGCAGACATATTTATATTGGTAGTGTGAAAATAACATATGTCTTTTTGCCTAATCAGGTGCACATAGACAGTGAGGCTAGAGTGGCTGACCACTGCAGCGTATACGCACTGAGCGACCCATCTGGGTCTGCGTTTTTGAAAGCAAAACCCGAGGAAACAAAATGAGTGGAACTGTTCAGAGAGAGAGTCATGTTAAATTTGGGTTCATGGTTTTAAGATTTCGTGGTTCTCACTATTCTGGAGCTTGGAACAGGCCCGGTTGTAGGATCATGCGCGGTCGTTTCTTGTAGGACTGAGAGAAGGCGAATGACATACCAGGCTTTGTGTGCTTCCCGAGTATCGTATCTACTACACTTGAAAAGCAAAAATTTGACTGTTTTGCAGTCAAGGAACATGCTACATGTAGACATAAAATGCAGGTGTGGCCCCAAACAGCTTGCAATATCTACTCTACTTGCTACTGCATCATAGGTCTGATTCGTTTAAGTACTTGGGAGTGGTTATAAACCAAACTATGTCTTGGTCCGAGCACATTGATTCTATCTTCCTCGCGTGCGTACCAACAGCGGCAAACAAACTTTCATTTATCAAGCCTCTAAGGACTGGAACAACCTAGATAATACCATTTAAAGTAGCGAATCGATGTCCTTTTTTAAGGCCAAGCTTATGATTTTGTAACAATAACCTATCTAATTATTCTCATAGCTTTTAAATTAGTTTTTCTTGTAATATCTAATTATTGTTATAGCTTTTTAATTAGTTTTTAGTGTAATATCAATTTTTATTTTTAACTCGTGAAGCGCATGCGCAGCACGAGTTATCGTGAGTTGTGGACAAATGTGTCGCTCGATCGATGGGCTGTAAACTTTATGCAAATGAGGTACGCTCGCAGCTTACTTTTAATTTACGACCACAAATTTCGCGGGAAAAAAATGAAAACCCAGCACTCGTCAAAAATAATATTTTTTCACAAGAAATTGAGTTCGGAACATATATAAATTTATATTCGTTTTAATCCTCGAAAAAATGAGCGTTTCCGTATATTTTTTTCTTCAAAATCAACAAAAAGCTCGGATTTCAAAGTCACACCAAAGTTACGCTTCGCAAAATGATCTCTTCAAAACCCTGACTTCGAAGCAATATATCTCTTCAGCGTGAATAGCTAGCACACATCGGCATAGAAAAAATCTGTTCCTTATCTATCCAGCTTCATTGTGTTAAAATTTCAGCGAAATCGAGCAAAACCAGAGTCAATTAGAATTTTATTTGTGACGCCACTTGACCTTATCGACTCAACAAAGGACGCAAGGTTGCCCATAGCAACGGAAAAACACGAACATGACAATAGCCGACTTTTCGGTCAAAAAAAGCTAGAATTATTCACGGGTAGCTGATCATTGAATGGGAACATCTTGTTCGAACTTTTCTTAGACGATTTAGACGAAAACATGACCTCTGTGGGCTACAAAAGAGAACGAAACAACAAACAGAGCGAGACAGTGCGATAAGCCGATAATTTATTCATTTTCGACCGCGTGGTCGAAGTCACGTACAAGTTTAAAAAAGCTTTCTTCTCAATAATTAGAGCCTTAAAAGTCAGCAAATGGTTCTAAATGCTTTCTTGTATACTTACAAATGTCCAGACTTCCATTCCCGAAAGATTTGGCCACAATTTTGAGCAAATAAACATTTCGTCGAGGGAAGACCGCCATTACGGTTTCTTGCATACTAATTAGCTGACTTGACAAAACTGTCCCGAGGGGGGGATATGACGAAAAAGGCTGAAAAATGGCCTGTTATTGGCTAATGATGAGATCATTCCACTGTCCAAATTTGGTGAGAATCGGAAGTAACGCATTCGTGTCACCTTCATTCGGCCGACCCTCATTTCCGGGGTGGATATCCACCCCGGAACTGCGCGGCGGTTGGAAATGAGTTAAATTGCTGTCTATCTTTAATTAAAATAAGCTGTTTTAAAGGTCTAAATTAAAAGATATAAGTTAAAGAAGACTTGGCTACCGAAAATGAGAACATCGAGAATCGTAAAATCGATGAGCAGCACAAGTTCTCACTGGATGCCGAATTCGTGTGGATTTTACAGAAAAGCGGAAGACGTTGAAATACAGTTTTATGGTATGGTAAATGGGCATATAGCGAGCGAAATGATATAAACACAGAGCAATTAGTTTCTGTATCTCTAAAAAGAAAAAAAAAAGAAAAAAAAAAGAATTTAAAAATTTCAGCCTACACCCGGAGTCGATCGCGGTACACTTGAACGGCAGAGGTACGCAGTACCACTGAGCTATGTCAACATCAGGTGCAAAAACAGAAAAAAAAGAACATTGTTATTAGTATCGACTATAAAACCTCGGACAACTCAGCGGGCTCGAGTCTCTACGAGGATTTTCTGTTGGTTAATTTCCTCGTACTCTAAACATGAAAATCAGCCACAATATTCCCAAAACCAAATAATATTAAACATAATCCAAAAAAATATTTGAATTCGTTTGTTCGCTTCACGAGTTTGCTCACAGAGCACTTTGATTGTAAATTATAATTTGCAGGGCCCCACTGAAAACCGCCAAGGCGAGTGGGTACCCTGGATAAATATTATTATTATTATATTATTATTATGGATAGAAGTTCCAACCATTAATGTTAGCCTTTTGCTGTAGTTAGGATACATTATAGTAACTGTCCACTTTGTTCTTTATATTTGCAAAGATAAGTGCACTCGATCATATCTTTATTGCATGTTCGACTGCGCCGGCAATATAAGAAATAATTATTATTATTATTATTGTTATTATTATTATTATTATTATTAAGTGGCTGTTGAAAAAAGGGCACTAAAATGTGTTCTAAACGCCCGCTACTTCTCACGAGCAAGGAACCTTCACTCCCTCCCCCCTTCCCTCCCCCGTCAAAAGAAAACGTTTTTCAAGCACGGGGAATGTATATTTCTGGCTAGACGGCTGGTTTAGAAAATTGAATACCTACTTAGTTACGGAGGTAAAATCCAAAATTTTTGTCATTTGTTACTTGTTCACCTGCGTAGCGCGTGGGGAGAGTTCTGTTACTAGGTCCCACGCGGTTCTGATCACGCCTCAGTTTGAGTCACGCAGTGACAAGGGTTTCAACTTTTTCCGTTTAAAGAGAGTTACTCGCGCTGCAGATCAGATCACTGTGAAAAGTCCTCTTTAGCGAGTTTTTCAAATTCAGGGCCAAAATAAACTGCTAGTTTATAGCAATTTCATAAATATTTATACTGGCGATGCAACAATCACATAGCTAGCTAATCTGTTGATCTTTGCTGTTAACTTTGACCTCTTCTAATAAGTGAAGTTATACAATCTTCGCTTGATAATTCTAAAGTAATTGCTTTTCCTGTCTTAAAAACTCAATCGATGGATGAAGTAAAGCTTAGAAATACTCTGATTTTTGGTATTTCCTGATTGTTGTATTTTTGAAAGAAGCCAAAGCAGAATAATGTAAACAGTTTCGAATTTCAGCAAAATGTGTCTAATCCTGTCTTCTCCATGTGTACAAATACGTGAGTTGACAGAATTAAACAAAATGTTATCCCACTAAGTTCAACAGAGAATAAGCTGTGCTATCAGCAATTACTGTACAGCTTTTCGAAAACAAATTATTCGTCGCAAGTGATAATTAAACAAAGGACTTGATTTGTAGCGTGACGGCCGTTGTTCGTTTCGAAGGCTCTCCTCGTTTCAAAGTACCCTTCACATTTTCGTCTCTCACCGGGATACTTTTGTAGTGCCGCCAGAAATATTTTAACACAGTAAACAACTAAGGTTGTGCTTCAACAAGGTCTTAATTTTAAGTTCAAATTTTACGTACCAATTGGGTTTCTTTTGTGTTGAAATCGGATGGAATTTGCTAAAATTTTAAACTGCCAAAATAGGGTTTCTTCTAATGGCCGAAGCATTTCCAATTTTCCATCTTATCTAAATTAAACTGGTGCATTATGAAGAACAAGGATGTGTTTATATTTTGTAAATATTTCATTAATAGAGGACGTTGCGTTTCCTTCTACGAGCGAGATGAAAATGGGTAATTTTCCGCTAGTTTCGTGACTGAAACTTTTAACCTTATTTTTTAAAATACCTTTCTATATGGGCAAAATACGAAGGAATTCGAAATTTCATGACTGACTCCGATTTTTGATAATTTCAGAAATTGGCTCTTAATTTGTTGTGAAATTATTTAATAAACTGACTGCTTCGAGCATGTCTAATCTACCAAGCATTTACGTTTGCACTTTCAGTGAGTGCTTTATTTCTACAGTTTACTTTTCAAGGACCGATTGTTCTTATCTCCGGCATTAAAGCATGTTCTTTGCGGCATCTCGCTTATGGGTTTGCCAAACATGTTGCCGATTTGCTGAATGTTATATGGTTCCGTTGTTACTGTCATTTCATTCTTTCTTTAGTAAATGTCCTGTGGATTTTTCCCTGACTATCCAACTTTGACCTCAGTTGTTTTCCTCAAAGCAGTTGAATTGACAGGGAGTGATACATTTGGTTCAAAAGAGTTTACGTTTTATTTGTGTAGTTTTAATCCTTCCGCGAAATGTTGACTCCTGGGAAATGCCAAGCAGTGCCAGGCAGCACGACTCAGAAATCAACCTCAAAAGGGGCAAGCTCCAAGCGCTCTGGTCTGCCCGCCTCCAAGCGTGCCAGAGCAGTTCAGAACAACAATGGCAGGTCTCATCCAAGCCAACTCCAGCGTCAACCTTTAGCGGTTCAAGCCCCTGTGCCTGGGACATCACAAGCCTCCTCCATGTCGTCCATGGCCGTCATTCCTGCTTTGACGAAGGCTATTTCCAATGCAGTGATCCAGGGTCTGACTGAGGCTGGAATTATTAGTAATACGAGTGTCAATAGTGGAGATGGAGCAGCAACGACGATTCCTATTGCGTCTGTCCAAGAATCAGTCGCTGATGTAGTAGAAAATTTAACTGGTGAGGGCCATGATAACTTAAATCCTACTTCCCTTAACACTCTGGGCAGTCTGGAGGCTAATAACCGGCCACAACAAGTTCATGAATTAATTTCAGTTCCACTAGCGAGTCGTGTTTCAGAAAAAATTCAAGCATAAATTTGGGCTAAACAGCCCTTTCCGAGGGGCTTCTGTTGGAAGTTTCACCAAGGGGACCAGTGTTTCGGCTGTAATTTCAAGCATAAATGTTTTAAATGCGGAGCTTCTTACCCAGCATTTCGATGTCGGTCTTCCAGCAAACCTTCAGCAGCTACTTCACGCACAGTCTCAGCCAACACCTCTGCCAACACCAATTCGAGTAAATAAATTACGTGCCTATTTAGAAGGTTATCCTAGTGGTTCAAAAGAATATCTGATTAATGGTTTTTCAACTGGTTTTTCACTTGATTACGTTGGACCTCGAATGGCGTCCAAATGTATTAATCTGTTGTCAGCATTTCAAAAGCCAGACGCTGTAGATGACAAACTTGCTAAGGAACTTAAGTTAGGCAGAATTGTAGGGCCATTTCTCACTCGGCCTTTACCTTCACTACACATTTCACCTTTAGGTTTAATCCCCAAGAAGACACCTGGGGAATACCGCTGAATTCACCATTTGTCTTTTCCTTTTGGCAATTCTGTTAACTCTCACATTCCTAAAATAGCAACTAGTGTTCATTATGCATCCATTGACGATGCGATAAGGTTAATTAGGCACACAGGCAGGGGCTGTGCGCTCACGAAAACAGATGTGAAAAACGCGTTTAGATTAATACCAGTTAACCCAAACGATTATGATCTTCTGGGTATGTTTTGGAATGATAAATTTTATTACGATAGATGCCTACCAATGGGATGCGCAAGCTCCTGTAAAATTTTTGAAACATTCAGCTCTGCCCTTGAGTGGATTGCTAGGCACAAGTTAGACATACAAGGTATTTTGCATATCTTAGACGATTTCCTTATCATCGAGCATGACAATTCCTTATGTTCCACTAGCCTTTCAAAGTTCCTTAAGACTGAAACATTCAGCTCTGCCCTTGAGTGGATTGCTAGGCAAGTTAGACATACAAGGTAGACATACAAGTTAGACATACAAGGTATTTTTCATATCTTAGATGATTTCCTTATCACCGAGCGTGACAATTCCTTATGTTCCACTAGCCTTTGAAAGTTCCTTAAGACTGAAACATTCAGCTCTGCCCTTGAGTGGATTGCTAGGCACAAGTTAGACATACAAGGTATTTTGCATATCTTAGACGATTTCCTTATCGAGCGTGACAATTCCTTATGTTCCACTAGCCTTTCAAAGTTCCTTAAGACTTGTGACGAGGTAGGAGTTCCAATGGCTCCGGAAAAAACCGTAGGTTCGAGTGCTGTTTTATGTTTTGCTGGTATTGAACTTGATACCTCTGCAAAGGAAGCTCGTCTTCCAAACGACAAGTTGGAGAAATGTAGGTTCATGCTTCGAGAATTTTTGAAACGTAAGAAGGTTTCTTTGAAAGAAATGCAATCCCTTATAGGGCTATTGAATTTCACATGCTCAGTAGTTTTACCCGGCAGAACGTTTCTCAGACGTATGATCAACGTCACAGTGGGAGTTCGTCGCCCAACGCACTTAATTCGTTTGAAACGGAACGTGAAAGAAGACCTTCAAATGTGGCTACAGTTTCTCGACCACTTTAATGGTAAATCATTCTTTTTGGATTTCATTTGGCTCTCTTCAAGGGCATTAAATTTATACACGGATTCTTCCGGTTCATTGGGTTATGGTGCCATTTTTGGACATAAGTGGTTTTACGGTGAATGGCCTAGCACGTGGACATCTAAAACTATTATAGTCCTTGAAATGTTTCCCATTGTCCTTAGTGTCGCCATTTGGGCAGACAGGTTAGCAAATAGATGTGTGCTGTTTCATACCGACAATATGGCACTGTCGGAGGTCATTGATAAGAAAACAACAAAGGACAAAGAGCTGTTGATTCTTGTGCGCGCCTTGGTTCTGTATTACTTAAGGCATAATATTCTTTTCAAGGCAGTTCAGCTTCCGGGCGTTTACAATAATAAAGCTGACGCCTTGTCGCGGTTGCAGGTAGACAAATTCAAGTTCCTCGACAAAGATGCGGAACTCGAACCGACAGCGGTACCTCAACATCTGTTACCAGAGAACTGGGCGAAATAACTAAAAAGCTTCTGGCAGCCAGTATAACCGCCGCCTCGGCTAAAGTATACAAGCGGCCCTGAACTTTGTTTACTACTTGGGCTACTCAATATGTAGGTACCTCGGATATCTCACTACCGATTCAACCCGCGTTTTTAGCTTTTCTCGCAATTATGCCTCGTCTTCCGTGACCACTTATGTCTCTGCTATCGGTTACGTTCATAGGCTAGCCGGGGTGAATGACCCCACTCAAACAACCATAATTAATCAGCTGCTTAAGGGTTATCGGAAATTAGCTCCAGTAAGAGATATATGATTACCAATCGCGTTGCCACTCTTACGCCAGTTAATACGATCTTTTCAGTACACAGCTGCCTCAGCTTTCCAGAAATGTTTGATGTCTGCCATGTGCTCTTTAGCTTTTTATGCATTTCTTAGGGTAGGAGAAATATCCACCACAACAGGACCATGTAATAATCTCGTACACATAACGCAGCTAGATCGTTTAGTAGACAAGTAGGGTAACGTCAAGGCACTACAACTTTCTCTTTGTCAATTTTAGCATAGCGTTCCGGGGCAACCTTTTGTTGTTTATATTTATCCCGAGGACATATGTTGTCCCGTACAGCTCATTTTAAGCTATGTCTCATTGAGAGGTCATTCCCCGGGCCCTTTGTTTTGCTGGCCGGATGGGAAGGCTATTTCTAGAACATTTTTTATTGTGCAACTTAATGCAGTTCTCAAGTTTAACAACCTTGATTCATCCTTGTATAAAGGTCATAGTTTTCGCATAGGTGCCAACGTGATTTATTTAATACTCAATATCCACAGGTAATCAAAATCGAGGTTTAAACTGCAAAATAAAACGCAGGACTAAGGATATACAACACTGCACGGAAACAACAAAGAAATAAATCGAAATAGCAATTCTAAAAGGAAATTAAACTTACATTGTTATGGCACTGTGGCCCGAAGAGATAGACACTCCGTATAACGGATTACTACAAGATGACTGTGCTTAATACAAATATACTCTTCAAAGATCCAAGTAGACCGCACGATGCGCTAGTAAAAACTAATGGTGAAATATAAATTTAGGAATATTTATGCAGAAAGATATGAAGCGAAAAAAATGCAAAAAACTTGTTACACGCACTAAACGTTCCCAGAGGGTACCTAATTAACTAAATCTAAATCTTTGGGTGTTAGATCCCTTAGTGAGAGCCCCAGCGAATCACTTACTATAACACTTAAATAAGGATCTAAGCACCAGCTGGCTCTAATGACCGTGAAAACGCTAAGTAAAATTTCGAAGGTAAACAAAAACCTACGTAGACTTAAATGGAAAGAAAATAATGACGCAAGGATAGTCGCGTAATGCAACTATGCATCCTAACAAAAGGCTAAATAAATGTCAGTTAAATGTCTCCGAGTTCTTAGTGTCCACATCGTCCTATTCTTGAACTTTAACATTCTCCTTCAACCAAGAGGCAAAGCTTGTCAATAGGCCTTTCATAAACAGCTGACTTGGTACGCACTCTCACTCGGCGGACAAAGCCTCTCTTGTCTGGGAAGGTCTCAACAGGTGGGGCTAGCTGGGCAGCCGCCAAAGGATTCTCTGACTCCCAGATTTGCTTGTTAGGCCGCTGGAAATCTAATGCCTTTCTTAAGCCGTGTTCACATTAGGCCTCGATTATGATCGAATTATAATCGAATTAAATATGAAATGGGTTCACATCAACTAATTGCAGTCCCTGATTACAATTGGATTACAATTACTTCAAACAACCCCCTTGGGGTTGTTTAAAGTAATTACAGTGCGTGATTGAACAAAACGGCGGACACGTGGTGGTTTGAGGAAACCAAACTATGGAGTGAAGAGGCGGTGCAACATGAGTTTAACACCATGGACAACAAGAAACTTGTATGGGCCAAAATAAGCCAAGGAATGGCCGATGGACGGTTCTCCAAATCAAGTATTGCGGTGAATATCATGGCAGCTGTTCGATAGGACACCATTTTGTTTTCAGCTTTAGATTGCGAGGTTACCCTGCCTAGTTTATTTGAATTTTCGCAGATGTGAACAGAACCATAATTGAATAAAATCGAATGGAGTATGATAGATTGAATCGTAATTCAGTTGAACATAATTAACATTTAGTGTGAACACGGCTTTAGATACATCAGAACGCCTTGTCTCGCCACCAGTGCTTTTTAAGTCTAATGTTAACTAGGGGATAATACAAGCACGCGCTGTGTTATCTCTTCTCTAACACTGCCAACAGTCTTTGGGTGGGGGCTGGCCGTTGTAGCAGCGTCCTGTGGCCTTTTTTCGTGGCCCTCACCTTTGCTAGAGCTAAAAAATAAATACTTTCATAAATGATTCTCCAGATGGAGTTTGTAATTCAGGATTAATTTGTTATTTATTAATTAAAGAACGGCCATTGTTCATGGCCAAATTATTATCCCATCCCGTTGCTGTCTTTATTATTTGCGCTCTATCAAACATAGCTCAACTGTTGGCTTGAATCTTTCGGGGAGTAGCTGGGAATTAATATTATTGAAATCAATTCATGAGGGGGGGACATAAATGTAAATATAATGAGAACTTACTGCAGCAACACTGCAGCAATTTTTTGCATTTCCACCACCCAGATATACTTTTCTGCACTTACCAAAACTTAATAGAAATCAAGAAACGAAAATAGCCAACAAATACTGGAGAATATTCGATATGGCCTGGGAGTAATGCCATAACCCACTTTAATGATAGTCAAATAAACAGAGCTACAGGAAAGGTAATTAGACTAAAGCTACATGTAAGCGTACCAGTGTGGCCAGAAAAAACCTGCCCCAAAAAATGACAGGAAATCTGGGACGGGCCAGGCACATCTTACGTCCCCCACCAGGACTAAATAGATCACTCAAAATTACAAAGCGGGCAAAGTGAAATCTAATTCTGATTACACAATAGCCAACAAATACTGGAAAAAGTATAATGACGTAGTGATCAAGATATATACAAACATTATAGACACTAAATTGAAAGTTTGTTGGATACGGCTAAACGTTCGCTAAAACCATGCTTAATATATCTATGCTTAGTGGACTCGCACCTCCAACCAGCATAGATGTCTAACAAGTCACCAGCTATTTTCCTGCAAGCCAGATTAGAAGCCACCCCAGACTTCATACTGTGTGTGCCATACTTAGAAATGTCACTAACAAATGGCTTAATATGCTTCTTAAATTCCTCACTTAAAGTGGAAACAGAAACACCCAAACTAGGATGAAAATACTCCTTTGATCTAACTTTGACAATTCTGCGAACTAGTGGAAACTCGGAGGAAGACTGTGGCAGAAGTTTAATCAACTGCTCCGCAGTCACTGCTATAGGACAAGTAACCTTGCCGGTCGTAGCGAGAAAAGCAGTTTGGCTTTCCCGATACTGGTCGTTTTTTCACTGAGCCACACAAACTGACATATGATCACTATGTATAGAGACATCACGAAATACTATATTCCTAATCTCGTCAATGCGAAAAAGCCTGGAAAACCAACTAAAAGAATAAATAATAAACGAAGATCGGACAGTAAAGTGCTTGAGGCAAAATGCATAGCAATCGCCTGTACAGTGCTAACCGACAGCGGCTCCTTAGGCTGAACAGGTCGGGCAAGCCTTCTTTTGGCACCTTCTAAAGGAAACTTTACTAAAGGATGGGTAACAGGACAAGCCTCAATACCGGCCATTGCGTGGCCCCACTTAATAGCATAAATGACAGATTCTATAGAAGATACACTGATGTTATTCTTGGAAGAACGCTTAGCTAGCTCAGAGATTAACAGTGCAATATGCAAAGGTTTTGCCAGAATAACGGGAACACCAAACTTCGACAGAGCCCACTCGCACCACCGTAACCAGCTAGACTTGTACTTCAGCACCGTAGACGGAGCCTTGGCATCTAATTGCAGGTCAATAAGGCCTGGAACCATATCACTCAAAGAAGGAATGGGACAATGAGGGTGCTTCAAGCCAAATCCCGGAACTCAGCACATCGGAAAGAAAAGAAAGTATCCTGAAAATCAAACAATTACTTCGCTAATGACCAATTTCAGCAAAAAATATCGATGAAGGCACAAAACACGCGCGACAAGACCACATTGACTCAAAGCATGTCAAATAAGAGTCAAACTTGCCAATTCAGGCTCATAATATGCCAATCAAGCTCAAAATATGCCACATCAGGCTCAAAACACTATCCGTGACGGTACAAAAAACTCACCCAAAATCCAGACGCAAAGCCAACATTCTGAATTTCTGGCAACCGTGAAAAACAGACGGATGAGATTTATAGATCTGCCTATGACCTGGGCCCTCCAAGATAAGATCCTTTATGACGGGAAGCACAAAAACCTCACTGACAAATGACTTAAACTGTGAGGGTCCATTAGTAAAAAAGGCCAAAAATAGGCCGAGAGCCATTCAGGAATAATCACGGTCCCGTGACTGGAACAAGCCGTGAGAACTCGAACGGCGTCCACGACAAGACCCACCGGAGGGCAAACCCAGTTATTCTCTCCACTCCAATCCTGCACCACAGCATTGACACCGCTGCAACCAGGAGAAGCAAAATTGGAGTTAAAACGCGGAAGCTGAGCGTTATAATAGGAAGCGGAACGGTCAATCATGTGGGGACCCCATTTGGCATCTACAAGTCGAAACACGGAGGGATTAACATGCCAATCATCCTCGTCAACAAACCGGCTTAAAAAACCAGCCCTCTCGTTGAGTGACCTTGGAATCCACTGCGCTTCCAAGGGAATACAATGTGAAAAACAAGAACCAAAAATGCTTAGAGCCACCGACTGAAGATGTATCTTAGAGCTACCAACGGAAACTATCCTGGCGGCGCTCTGATTGTTGGTAAAAATCTTAACCCTCTTGTGCTTGAGGTGCTCAACAAAAGAAAGCAAGACATATTAAATAGCTTTCAGCTCACGAAAGGTAGAACTTTGACCCAAATCGTCAACAGTGAACATACTGCTGGCCACAGTGCCGTCCAGGGAGGCAGAAAAGCCTCTGAAAACTGCGTTGCTCACGTCAGAAAATAGAACAGTGGATGAATCAAGGGGGGACCGAACGGAGTAACCATTAAAAGGTTCAATGTTAGAAAACCAAAACTTCAATTCCTCTAGCAGAGCAGGTGGGAAGAGAAAAATGTGATCCCAAACTGACCTACACTCTATAGCTAAGTACATCTGCCTAGTCAGAAGACTGGAAATGGGCCCAACCGCTAAGACAACCGAAATTATGGAACCAGCGATCCTGGCTAATTCACGATAGGAAGATGACTTGTTTTGAATGGCGGAATTCAAAAGCTGCTTAAGCTTGCAGACCTTCTTTTCAGGAATCCGAAACGTCATAGCAATAGTGTTGATTACGAAACCGAGCCACTTGCCAACTTGCATCGGGACCAAGTGAGACTTCTCCTTGTTAACAAGGAGACCTGAAGAGTCAAGATCCTTTCGCTGAATAAAAGCTGCTGCGACGGCAGACGTCCTCTCTGGCTGACTACCAAAACCGTCGTCAAGAGAAACAAAAGAGTTATGACCCATAGATCATGAAATTACGTAAATTCTAGGAGACACGTAGACTCGGAAAAAATCCGAGCCCCAGATGGGATTTGAACCCACGACCCTCCGTGATCTAGTCGGATGCTCTACCACTGAGCTACTGGAGACTCTGTGGTGAGCAAGGGTCAAATTGTGGGTATTGACTGGAACCGCATCGCGCGGCTACACAGCCACGTGCTGGCTCATATGAACTCACTAACAGCATCGCGCTGTCACATTAATGCATCACATATGAACTCACTAACGGCATCACGCCGTCACATTAAGGCATATCAAGATGCGTCCAACCAACCTCCTAAGTGAGTATACTAACTGAGAAATAACAACAACATGAAATTACGTAAATTCTAGGAGACACGTAGACTCGCCAGGGTTTAACCAATGGGCGCAACAATTTGCTAAAACAAAAACATGCGCTTCTGAGACCGAAGGGTAACACCGCGAAAGTGAATTACCTAAGTACGTTGTTAAAGGGCCAAGCCAAACCTAGGTACTTTTGGTGGTCTGGAGAAATATCAACATGGTGGTATCCAGATTTGAGGTCCCAGGTAAAGAACCAGTGCCCTTCTTGAAGAACCTGTGACAGTGAGCGTCCTCGTACTTAAAGTTCAAATGAACGAGGTGACAATTAACATGTCTAAGATCGATCACTAAGCGAAGCTTCTTGTCCTCCGCAACTGTCAAAGGGTTAACTCAAAAAGGAGGCTCACTATGCTCCGTAATACAGCCATTGCACAAAAGCTCTGAAATTGTGTGAACAACAAAGTCAGGATGCTTAAGAACTGACAAATTATTACTTAAAAAACATGGGGCTGGATAACTGGTAAAAGGAATCTGATAGCCCTGTGAAATGGTATCAAAAGTAAACTGAGGGGCATCTAAGGTGGATGCTCAAAAACTAACGGAGGACTTTAAACGACCCTTAACTCCTGCACACACATTGCCGGCACAAAATTCCTCTGAAAAACCAATAGAAAGCAATTCACACTCAACTAAAGAATGAGAGTCCTCCCCTTCATCAAGTCAGGCGCGGCGAGGGTTGGCATTTCAAGAATCGGACGACTTCGAGCAAAAAGCACTCAAGTGGCCGAACTCCCGCACTATAAAAATAAAAACACAAGATATTATTGATTAGCTTGATTAGCCTGATTAGCTGAAAAGGGGTGAAAACACAAAATATAACAAAATGAACCTGTGGGTTGTAGGCGTTCACAGACCCGAAGGATGAATACGAATGAACAAGACACGTATAAGAACGTGCAGAAAACAAATATCTGCTAAACTGCATGCCGCAGATATTTTTGCATTCCAACAACACCACACAATCTACAAACAACATCATCCAGGTTATGTAGCGTCAAGGCCTCAAAACAGTAAAAGGCATTGTAGATCACACGCGCAAGGCATTCGATTGTATTTGGACGTGGGACATGATCCTGAATTGCACAGAAACAACAATGCAGATCAAGAGAGAGGTACTGGGTTAGTCGTATAATATGAAGATCAGATGCAAAATGTTACCAACATGGCTTATTTAAATATTAAAAAGAAAACATTTAAAAAGTACATAATTTATGATAAATTAAACTTGATTCAGTCCCTGGTTAAAAATAAAAAAATGCAAGGTTTTGTCCGTTTTAATAAACCATAGACTCAACAGGTATATGAACTTTAATTGAGTAACAAAACATTGCACCTGTCGAGGGCTGTACATTTTAGTTTTGACAGCTGAAAGCTTGCATTATATGAGAGTAATTGTCAGGAAAAATCAAACAAGTCAGGGCCAAAGTCACAAAATCTATTTTGGGTCATACATGTACATGTACTTTGGGAGTCTGTAGGCCTAGGCAATGAATTGAAGAAAATAGGTTAGGTTTTGGTAATGTATAACAGGAAAGAAAACCATTGTGCTGACAGTTCAGTTTTACTCTGCAAGAAGCTGGAAATTTATACTTTCCAGTTTCATGCTACACAAACATTAGCACTGCTAGAGGCTTTCTAGAGTTTATTTGCATAAAATTATCCTTATTATTAGTAAAGGTTGCTTTCTTTTATCGTCACATCATCAAGAAAACATTGAACAAAAGACCTTATTGCAGTTGAAATGATTGATTGCTTTGAAAATTGCCATAATCTAAAAAACACACTGATTCACAAATCAATAGCAATAAAACATGTCATCCAATCATTTTCTGTGACTATCAAACTATGGTTTTCGTTGGTAGTCAATCATGTCTAGATAATGAAGCTTTTAAAATTAGATGCCATCTTAACATTTAAATGCATGGCGGGCCAAGCGCCTGAATATTTGACATCTGAGTTTGTAACAAGAGGCAGCGTATCTCGGCGTGTAACGAGGAATTTTCAACAACTTAATATTCCCCTTTTTAAAACTACCACAGGCCAGAGAACATTTTATTATAGAAGTGTATCCATCTGGAATAAATTTGACTCCAGACTGAAACAATGTGAAAAACCAGTTTCCTTTAAGAGAGCTTTGAAAAAGCAACTCCTGAGCGAATTTTTATTTTAATAACAGTTTTATATGTATAGTTACGTAATTTAACTGTAATTGTAATTTTTCTTTAATTGTTATTATTCTATATTTAATTTCATATAATGTCATGTAATTATATATTATGTAATTGAACACTGAAAAGCCCCAGTGGGGATGTGCTCAAATTTAAAAAAAAAAAAAAAAAAGAAGACACAAACTAACCTGCTATGCAGTTGAAACCAAGTATTTCAATTTGCACTCAATGATGAGTGACAGTGGCACACCTTTTTTGAAAAGTTCTCACCATTCTAAGAATATTTCAAGGGCCAGCATTATACAAGCCTACAAATGAATATTAAATGAAAACAGAATTATTAGGGAAATGTGTGCAGTTTTAGCATGCTATAGCTCAAGCATGATAGATCTTAATAATGGAACTCAGCACTCAAATGTGCAATAATTCTAAGAATAAATCTCCGTTTTTTTCCCCTTCACAATACTGATTTCAGCCTGTTGCACTTACCATATTTGTAGACATCAGGTTGGTGCATTGCTTGGCAGTCTTTGTTTGAACACATTTTCACATGCACATCCACTGACAGGAAGGGATTAATGTTTGTGAGGAACAGTCCTTTTCCCTTCGAACCTGGATGGCATCTTGGTTCACCAAGGGCTGAGCCACAGAGCTTACAAATGACTTCTTCTGGAATAAATACCCTGGGCCAACCACTTTCCATTCCACAGAAGGTCCTGTAATCTGCATTCCGAGCTATATTTATAATATCCAAGGGGACATAATAAGGGAACTTTTTGGACAAATTTAGATGGCTGGTGGCCATCCTGGATACAGCTGAGGCTGCTTCAACATCATGGTCAACACCAGCTGAGATGGCACTTGTTGAGGATGGTTCCAGTTGCTTTTCAATTGGAGTATACTTCCACAAGCCCGGTTAACAGCACAGTAAATGGACATGTATGCACACTTGTCTAGCTTTGAGCTGCTTTCCACCCGCAAGTATGTGGCAATTTGTTACTGAGTATTGCAATCTGCTCTCCATGGATTTAACGTGAACAAAACCATTTTCAGCATATGTGTCAGGAATGCCACAGGTTTACGAAATGTTGAATATATACATTTGCCTGTTCCCCTGGCAATTCATTTTTCTTTTCCTGATGACATTGCCTAAAACAACACAAATCAGAAGTTGGACTTTTATGAAATACTGCTTAAAGGACACAAACTTTACTGATACCACAAAAATACACTCTGCCCCTATACCCATGCCATTCCTCGTTTTCCGGCGGTCCAATTTAGGGATCATTTCCATTTTGGGATCATTTCCAGTGCTCACTGCAGCAGACAATTAACTTCTGAATATTTGCCAAATTTTCGGTGACAAGGCATGCAAACGAGCAAACTTTCACATGTGGCAATTTTTATTTAGTGTTTAATACACAAGGCATAATGTTGTTATTTATGAAATTGGTGTCAACAAACCACCATTTTGTGAAGCTTTGTAGCCTCGTCATTACGTGCAAATACCGCGGTTAAAGAGCCACTGAAGGCTCCTGAAACGTGAAAAAATGTAAATTTTATGCTAATTTAGGCTCTGATCTGACGCCAAAGTGATCTTTATGACCTTTACACATTTCCTGTATTGTGAAATAGTCTCAGAACATTGATTTGACTTGGAAATAATTCGTTTATTAGTAGAAGTATAATTTTAAATTGTAAAATGTCTGATAGACCTCCAATGGAATCTTTTTTAAAATGGAAATTGAGTATTGAAAGCCCCTCCTTAAAGTATGCAGCTAAGGCAGTCACAAAAAATGTCATTTTGGCAGTGCCGGATATTCCTTATCCATTACTAAAGGCTTGGCATGAGTTCCTAAGGTTGCAGAAGAAGGAAAGTAAGACAGCTGCTGTGGCAAGTCAACCTGATCAATCAGCATTAACTAGCACCTATGTTGATCTTTTGGAGTATTGTATTCCTTCTCATACCTTTGCCATAACTGCTGATGGGCAAATATGAGCGGAAGTAAACAACACTCTTGCAAACATTGCTGGCGTGGTCCAGAATTTATATGCAAAGGCCAAAGGAGGTACAAAGAGAGAAGAACTAAACTCAAAAGTGAGAAGATTCCACATTTTTGAGGGACAAACAGCTTCAGTAACTTGCTTGAGGGAAGAAAATGAAGCTATCAGAGATGAACTGGAGGAGTGGAAGCAGAATTACCAGGATCTTAAATCAGAGAGTAAACAGCTATTTGAAGAAATGTATGCAGCCATTCAAGAGAAGGAACAAAGTTTGTCTGACCTACAGTCAAAGAATGAAGAACTCTTAAGTTACATTGAAAAAATTGAAAATTCAGACAAAACATACGTGGGGAAAGACATCTCAGAAGTGAAGAAGAAGTCTCGCACTTTAAAGGCATTTATGTCTAGAGCCAAAACTGCTTTGTGGTTTGCAAAGTCATTTGGTCTGAAACTGGAGTCAATGACTATCAATGAGCTAAAGACTGGCATCAGTCATACAGTAATGGCCGAAGACCAGAAGTCAAATGATGGGGACTCAACTGTATTTGACTCGCTGTCTGAGGAAGAGAAGTCCAAAGTAGAAAAGGTCCTATTTTTATTAGATAAATTTTGTGTCGGAGACAACTTTTATCATGAGCTTACAATGGTAGTCATACCTTGTAAAGCAAAGAAGGAGTCAGCTGAATGACATCTGTCATATCACTTCTACTCCCGGTGAGACAGAAGGGGCACAGACATCATTCACTGACCTTCTGAATGACAGGGTTCAAGACTATGTAGCAAGCCATCCAAATGTAGATCATGTACAGGTTAAAATTTCAGGGGATGGGGCAAGAATGACACGAAATTCTAGTTTTATACTTATGAGTTTTGCACTACTTCATTCAGATGATGAGGTTATGGCAGCAAAAGGTAACCACACCATAGCTGTTGTAAAGGGTAAGGAAGACTACAACACCTTAGGGAAGTCATTTGCAGATGTCTTCAAGGACATAAATTCACTTATAAGTAAGAAGAAAATAGAAGTGGGTGGCAAATCACTTAATTTGGAATTTTTCCTAGGGGGGGATTACAAATTCATTTTACTTATGATGGGTTTGAAGGGTGCTACCTCACACTATGCATGTGTATGGTGCAAAATACACAAAAACAACAGGTGGGACACAAGCTTCAATTTAGACCATTATCAATCTCCAGATCTAAAGAGAAGTCTTAAAGAAATGTTTGAACTAGCTAGGAAAAAGAAACAAGAAAATAAGTATTGCTGTGACCATGAGCCTCTACTTCATATAGAGCTCGACCATGTAGTGTTGGATGAACTGCATCTTCTGCTAAGGATTTTAGATGTTCTAATAGAAAATTTGGTTACGGATGCATTAGACTGGGACTGAAGGGAAAACTGGGACAAGAGGAAAGGACAACAAAAAATTAACACCTAAACAATCTGCAGGCAACAATAAGATCATGTGGGGTCTCCTTTGACATATGGGAGAAAACCAATGTAGATGGGAAAGGGTCTGGGCAATATGATTTTACTAGTCTTTTGGGCTCAGACAAGAAAAAATTGCTGAATGAACTTCCAACCAAACTCAATGGGATTATTCAGCCAGACACTGTTGAAGTCGTAAAAACTATATGGGAAAAGTTTGGGGAAATATATAGCACTGTAACCTGCAGGAACCCTTCAACAGAAATGATAAATGACTACTTCAAGAAAGCAAAGGAATGGGTAAACCTGTTTATATCACTAAGGGATAAAAGGGTAGGCTACAAGAGAAGTAATGTAACCCCATACATGCATGCTATGGTCTATCACATTCCCATATTTCTGCAAAACTATAAAACTATCAAACTGTTTACAGGGCAAGGAGTAGAAAAAAACAATGATATGGCCAGGGCTATAGTTCTCAGGAAATCTAACAAATGGGATGCTCCTGCTGACATTTTAAAGCTTGAGTCTAGACAATGGAACCTATGTGACAGTGAGCGCTCAAAGAGAACTTACACTAAACGGAAAAGTTCTTATTGGGAACATGATCTCAGGGAAACCAGGAAAAGCAAAAGACTAGAAGAGAAAAAAAAACTAAAATAATGTCACCTGTGAATTGTAGTAGCATATCTTGTATATAAGTACGATATTTATTATTGGTAGGATTGACATAATATTATAATGTTGTTTTATATTCATAAGGTATTTAAAATCTTGTTACAGAAAGATTATAAAAAACTGTGATTTTGTATCACAATTACATATACTGATATTATAAACAAAACCTCTTACAAAATTAGATCATATTTTGTAAATAAACTACTTTTCAGAAAGACTAAATGCCTGTTTTTTACAATTTATGCTTAATTTTTCAATATAATACCTGGGCGATGATATTATTGTTTTTTCCTTGCTCATAGTATGGTTTTTTGGGCTTGGTGAAATAAACAGCCGTGCTTTTATAGGATATTCAACTTGTACTCCATCCCCTAAGTTATCTAAGAGTCTGTCCCAGTCAATCGGGAGGGAGCATCTGGAAAAATCCTGTTTTTCCAACCCGGTCTTGGCTTTTTTTTCCCTTTCCCCTGAAAAGATACTGGAAACATCATGTCTGAAAGGAATGATTGTTGGAGAAAAACTCTAAAAAACTCTAGATTTTCTAAAATTGCAGCATGCAAGGCATCCACACTTGAACTAATTATCTCCTGGACAGGCTTTGGGTTTAAATATGTTCTAAATGGAACAAATCAATAAAGACAATTAGTTTTGTTATACAGAGATACCTGCACAGTTTAAAAATGTACTTGAATTTATGCACAAAAATGCCAAAGTTTAACCGTTAACCAGGGAAATTAAATCACTAAATATTGACTATGACAACAAAATAACAGTCGGTTTATTTCAAAAATTAGAATTGACAAAATATTTGCTTTCTCGGGTCTTAAAACTGCAACATATTGGAACTTGCGGCTAAATTATCAGATCAGAACGTAAAATCTCAGAAATGCTACTCTCAAGTTTCATATTAAAGCCCAATGAGAAAACGCATCTTAATCAAAACACCGTCCTTACTTCAGTACCAACGAATCAAGGTTTTCTTCTGGCTCCCAAGTGTTGGAAAGAGATCCATATCCCTTCCACTTCACAAAATATTCAACCTAAGGCGTAAATGAGATAGATTTTAGCCCAATTATTGACTGACTCCATTTGAGTGCGACAGATCGGACAAACAAAACAAAGCAACTCACCTTGCCTTTGCGGTTTCTCCTTGAAATCACACGTTCCACCTCATAATATGGCCCCTTCGATGATGATTTCAGCCTCTTTTGATCATTCAAAAAATAGGCAGTGCTCAAATTATTTAATTCACGGTAAAAGGAATACGTCCTCTTAGCCGCCATTTTTTACAACGTGGCAACCCTCATTAGCTATTCAAAATTCGCATAAAATGAGCCTACGGTCGAAACCGCTGGCTGTCCTCGATTTCTGGCCATGATGAATTCAGAACTAAGCTTAATGCCCTCATCTCCCACCGAACAAGACCTCATATCATCATCTCGGATAATCCCAAAGTGTTTAAAACCACAGCAGATTGAGTCAACACCCTTAGGAAAAGTGAGAAGCTTCAGAATTATCTAGCACATGAGAACATTCATTGGCAGTTCAATCTCACAAAGTCGCCCTTGTGGGGAGGCATCTACGAGAGGTTGATTAAGGAGATCAAGAAGACCCTTCACAAAACCTTAGGGAGGTCACATCTTTCTTATGAGGCGTTTGAATCAGTCGTCATGGATCTTGAATGAAATATGAATAATCGATCCCTGACGTATGTTGAAGCAGAGGGAGGAGAGGAGGAAGTGCTTACCCCAAACAGGATCCTGTGGGGACAAGATGTGTGTTCAGTGGATGACACTGAAGGCTCAGACGCAGAGAAACAAGGATGGCCAAACGATTATGAGATGCTAAGGCCCATACGTGGAAATACTGGAAAAGGGAGTACATCCACAGCCTAATGGAAGAGAGAGGAAGTACACCTAAAGTTGGAGAGATTGTGCTCATCATTGGAGATGAAAAGAACTGTGGGGAATGGAAAAAGGGAAAGGTGGTGTGCCTTATTCAAGGAAAAGATGGAGTCATTAGAGGAGTAACATTGTTACATAAAGGACACATCATTGATCCACCACTCCAGCAGTTTGCCCTTTGGAAATAAAAGCCGTGGAAACTATTCAGCAACCTCACGAGGGGGAGGAGAGAACAAATTGACCTAAGAAGTCAGACAACAAGACGACCTGCAGCTCGAAAAGCTGCTCAGAGAATTGCAGAACAATTGCAAGCAGAAGATGATTGAGGAACTGAACTTTCTCAAATTCATTAATGATTCATCAAGTGATAAACCAATTGCGTGCCCGCATTTAGGTCACATGGATGCACCATGATACCGCGGTAAAAAACAGTGTGTTTGCATATCCAAACACAAGTGTTTTCAAACAGGTGTGTTTGAAAATCAATTAGAAAAAGCAATACACAGCTATACCGACCACCATTCTTATTTGCAACTTCTTGGATGAATTTTGTGAGCCAATAGTTTAGGGAAAGACTATGCAAATCCTCCAACTTCTCTTCAAGACTTTGCACACGGTGCAGATCATATTCTTTGAACATGCTTACCGGGTCAAGTATGCATAATTTTGGCTCGTGCACTGCTTGCCAAGTTCTGAAAACCTCAACGACCCACTTGTCTTTTTACCATGTACTTTTAGGCTTGGACTGTACAAGCAAAGAATCTTCTTGCACACTCTTCGGCGGTTGAAACTGGCAAAATTCCTCCTCAGCTAACCCGTCCATGTTTCGGAACTAGCTGGACACCACCGAATGTCAATTGTGGCTACTTGAAATAAACAAACTTTAGTTGTGAAAAACACGGACATTATCATCACAAAATGTGCGCTGATAAAACAAAAGAAAGCAAAAATCACATGCCTATTTGATTTTTGCTTTCTTTTGCTCTTTTGTTTTCTTTTGTTTGCAATTAGGCACCAATTGAGAAGCCATGTCAAAAACTCGTGCTTCATGTTTCACCGGAGTTTCCAAAAACACTCCAAACAATAGAAACAACTCATCAGTTTTCTCGTGTTTGGAAACCTTGGTAAAACACTCACACTCATTTTTGAAATATTACGTCTTAAAGTAACACTGGACTGTCGTTAAGTAAATCAAATTTGTTTCTAGCTGCATATGATTGTAAAAACTGGGATCTACAATTTTTAGGGGAATTGTGTACGAGAGTCTTGACTGACCCCACCCCTCTTAGCTATTAACATGCGATAACTACCCAATAAGGTAATGAACATGTGCGAGCTGGATAAGAGACAATCCAAATGTAGCGAGTAGCAAGGAAGTTTTCTAGGGTTTTATATTGTGAGTTTTAATTCCTTTTCAGTGAGTCATTGAGCAGTGAATAAAACCAAAAACAGAGAAGAAATTGTGAGTGCTACGTACGGTTGGGAGAACGACTCATGGGGTTTGTGATCCTCACAACAATTCTCTATTCCTCAAAACGTTGATAACAACTTCTCGTTGCTCATCGTGAGTTGTTCTAGGAATCAAAGAGGACAAAAAGTATGTAAATGAAGATATAGAACTAAATATCTCACTAAATATCTACATGCTCATATCTACTAGTAAGGTGAATAAGACTAGCAGCACTATTTAGGACACTCTGTAAACGTTTCAAGATACGTTTAGGCTGACCGTAGAGCAATGATTTACAATAGTGGATCCTTGCAGTAACAAAGGCATGAATTAAAATTTTACATGTATCGTAAGAAAGAAACTTGCAAATCTTAAAAATATTGCGTAAATGAAAAAACGAAGACTTGCAAACAGCAGTAACGTGCATGAACATCGATAGGGAGTTGTTAAACATAACCCCAATATTTTTAGCAGTAGTTAAACAGTCAACAGTGTCAGAGGCAATCACCAGGTTTTCTAACGCAGGACGTGGGCAATAGGTGGATGAAAAAAGTATAATTTCAGTCTTCCCACTGTTCAGCTTCAGCTTGTTATTTAACATCCAAAGATCAATATCTTTAACACAATCTTCAAGAGCAGATGTACATGTTGACATATCCTCAGGCGATGACGTTTCAAAAGATAAATATAGCTGTGTATCATCAGCATAAAAGTGATAAGATAGACCATGAGATCTTGCAATATCACCTAAAGGGGAAGTGTACAGAGAGTACAGCAAGGGGCCCAACACGGAACCCTGAGGTACACCGTAAGGTAAAGCATGCACATCAGAAGAGACATCATGGATTCTGACATACTGTGTGCGATCAGATAGATATGGATGAAACCAGTCCAGTCCCTGGTCACAAATGCCAAAACGGGTAGATAGCCTAGCAAGGAGAAGAGAATGATCAACTGTATCAAAAGCAGCAGACAGGTCCAGTAGAGCTAAAACAACAGATTTTTGATTGTCAATGGACATAGCAATGTCATTGTAGACCCTGAGAAGAGTCTAGTTGTTGCTACTAGGACTGCAGGACTCCGATGTAACTGCAGGACTCTGATGTAACAACTTATCCACAATGCCAAACAGTTTCCTCTGATTAAGGCAATTATCATCAATAAGCTTGGTATAATATTGTGAGCGGACAGAGAGTAATAGCTCATTGAAAATATGATTTTGTTCAATAAAACACAGACAATCTTCGGGCAATCTAGTCCTACGCCATCTCCTTTCCAGACGGCGACGAATTCTTCTCTCCAGTTTAATCTCCTCACTAAACCATGGAGCAGCAGGACGTATGGTAACCATGTGCAAGTTTAATTACACATGCTGATTGGCCCAAGGTGATTATTTGTAAACTGCTTTGTGCTGCTGTTGACATATCCCTAAAGTAATTGCTATCGTTACGTCACAGATGCCGCGCTGGTAGATTCCCGCTGACTCCTGAGAAGGGTTAAGCTTCTCATGAAAGTGTGAAGAATTACGAAGAAAAGGTTCATAAGGTAGATCATATCTTAAATAATTGGAGAAACAAGAGGTTAACTGTAATTGGTAAAATCGCAGTTATTAAGGCTCTAGCTGCATCACAATTTGTTTACATCCTATCCTCAACAATGTCATGTTCAAAATCTCTGAAAGAAACAAACAATCTATTTTTAATTCCTTTGGGATAACAAGGGCAACAAAATTAAGGAGACTGAAATGATGGCAGATTACCAAGATGGAGGACAAAAGATGCTAGACTAAACATAGTATACTAAATAATAGAATTTAATAAAGCCTTGAAAATTTCATGGATTCTTAAGTATATTCCAAACGACTGCAAATCTAAATGGATTGATTTTCATTTATCTAAGGTAGGCGGAAAATTAGTTTTTCTTGGTAATGTGGCACCAAAAGATGCCAGAAAACTTTATCTGTTAAAGAGGTTGTTATACTGTTAGTGTTGTAACCCGTGCTGACTGATACTGTAATTTGTAAGTAGTGATAGTGGTGTAAGTAATTTAAGTATTTTTTTGTGATGAGTAATGAAGATCTGTTTCCTGAAAAAAAAAAAGTACGCCATTCAATTTACAATGAACCATTCAATTTGTGAGCCATTCAATTGAACGTGATCCATTCCTTTTGGTAGTGCACCATTCAATTCAATAGTGATCCATTAATTTTGGTAAATTGCCATTCAGTTTGATAGTATGCCATTCAATTTATGACGAGCCATTCAGTTTGGTGAGCCATTCAATTTAAACATGAACCACTCAATTTGGTAGTACTAATTTTCACACCATCCACCTACCATATTGCCCTGGTCTCCATACTTCTTGTCAAGCCGTTTCCAAATTTGTTCCATATCCTCTCCAAGGCCCTCAATTTCCTCTTTGATTTCATCAGACAAGTAGGATCTCAACACAAATGATTCTTCACTGGGTTTGTAGAGCGGTTTAATGTGCTTCAAGAGGAGCCACTATGGCAGCCAATAATGGGGTGAACGATAGGATTTTCCAGCGACATGGCCGTTGGAAATAGGCACTTTCCAAAGACACCTATGTAGATGACCTCGAACAACGTCTTTTGAGTATTGCGTTTTCGTGGGCTCTGAGGGCGTTCTCTATCTGTTACATGCGCCTTGTCCAATTCTTTGTCAGTCTATGTACGCCTTGGGTTGGTTCCTGGCAGGCATCCCAAAATAAACTTATTTGGTTTACACTACTGTGTTATTTGTTGTGAAGTGGAGACAAAAAACCATTGTGTGTGGTAACTCCCATCAGCACATCACCTGATTCAAATCCCACAAGAGGGGGTAAACGTCAATTCTATAATATCACCAGACCCAGTACCCACCCTCCCCATGGGAGTCTAATTCGTCTTCTATTTGTTATATTTTTCTTATATTATTAGACAAGTTATTGGGAATATCTGCCACCAGAGCACACACATATAAAAGGGGGGTTTTGGGGCCGGGGTTTTGGGGCGCCCGACGGCTCGCAAAGCTCGCCGTCGTGCACTCAAACCCCGGCACCCAAAACCCCCCTTTTATATGTGTGTGAGATTACAGTCTCTGCCCTAGAATTATTTTTTCTTTTGAATAAATGTGACGTCTATATAGAAAGCAATGGCTGCTGCAAATTTTTCGACAGATGTTCTTGAAATGTTTTATGGTCCGATCGAGGAGAATCAAAGTCTCCCAACTCCAATTAGCCCCAGCATAAGGGGTGGTTTTGAAATTGTAAGGAACAATTTTAATGAATGGCTACGCGTGTGGAAAATGCCGCCAACAAGGAACAACAAAGACCTGTTCAAATTTTTCCAAAAAAAGAAAAATTCATTTATCAACGTTTGTACGCATGAAGTTGAGTCGATGAAGAGCGTAAAAATACAATTTGGCCTTCTTGTGAGATTTTATATGATCCGTGATGAAAAAATTCAACAAATGGATCATTATTTCAATCGGATGCAGCCAGTTATCTTGAATGAACACAACATGGATATATTAACTCCCACGTTGAACCAGTTCGTTGATGAAGTGAAAGGCGAGATAGAGGCCTGGTCAGAAAAAGGCTCAGGGTGGATAATGGATGAAATTTTGGAAGCTTTCATTAACGTAGCGCAATACCAACCAATGCGCGGGGGAAGTTACATGGATCTGCCAAAAAAGCTGAAAAACAAGAGAGCAATAATCAATGTACAAAACAGAGACAATCAACGTTTGAGATGGGCGATTCGGGCGGCATTATTTCCTCCTGCGTGCGGTGTAAAAGTCACGAGAACATCGAGCTATCCAACGGAAGACGGCCTAAATTTTGCCGGTGTTGATTTTCCAACACCGGTTTCACAGATTGACAGACTAGAAAGGCAGAATATGAATCTCGCAATTAATGTGTTCGGATGGGAAAAAGAGCAAGTAGTCGTATACAGGATCAGCGAAAAAGGCGGCGAAATACCAAGAATTAACTTAATGTTAACAAAGAAGGGCGAAAACACGCACTACAGCCTTGTGAAAAGGCTTTCGGCACTTTTATACGACCAAAACAGGCATAATGAAAGCAAGCATTTCTGCGAACGCTGTCTTCACGGCTATTCAAGGAGAGATCTTCTTGAAAGGCACATACCAGAGTGCAAAGGGCTGCTGAAAAGCCCGACAAGAACGAACATGCCGAAACAAGGCGAAAACAAGATGTCTTTCACAAACTACCACAAGCAGATGAAAGCGCCTTATGTGGTTTATGCAGACTTTGAATGTCTAGTGAGAAAGATAGCCACATGTGAGCCAGACAAGAAACAAAGCTTTACAGTAAAAACAGAGAAGCATGAGCCCTGCGGGTTTTCTTATGTGGTTGTGAGAAGCGATGGGCAGACTTTCTGAGATACCTTCAAAACCATGAAATGGAAATGCGAAAAGACATGGAAAACAAAAGGCCGCTGGTAATGACAAATGAAGACTGGCAAAAATACAAGAGAGCCGGAGAATGCCACATCTGCAACAAAAGCTTGCATAAAGACTTATATCTCGATTCGATGGCAGTGTATGATCCAGATTCAGAAAAATACAGCGGCCAAAGCCACAGAAGATGCTACCACCAGGCGGTAAATAATAGATACGTGCCGCACGAAAGGAGACAACCAAAAGACGAAATCGATCAATGGATCGCCAAAACTCAGGAAACATGCCTGTTCTGTGCAGATCCGCTGCTTGTGCCCAACTTCAAAGATTCAGTGAGAGATCACGACCACATGACAGGAAAATACCGCGGAGCCGCGCACAACGAATGCAACTTCAAGCTCAAACTAAACCCGAAAACAATGCCAATACCAGTAATCTTTCACAACTTGAAAGGCTACGATGGCCACCTGCTGATGCAGGCGATGGCGAGGGTTCAGGGAGAAATCAAATGTATCCCGACAAACACAGAGAAATACATCTCATTTTCACTTGGAAACCTGAGATTCATCGACAGCGTGAATTTCCTGCTTAGCAGCCTTGACAAGCTGGTGAAGGGGACCGATGACTTCCCCATCATGAAAAAACTGATGCCAGAAGAAAACAAGCGGCAGTTGCTGCTGAAGAAAGGCATCTACCCATACGAGTACATGGACTCGTTTGAAAGGTTTGGGGAAAAAAAACTCCCAGAGAAAGAAAAGTTCTACTCAAGCTTGAGTGGTAATGGCATCACTGATGAAGAGTATGAGCACGCAAAGCAGGTCTGGGAGGCATTAGGATGCAGGAATCTCGGCGACTACCACAACTGGTACGTGGCCACAGACACGCTGCTTTTAGCAGACGTGTTTGAAAACTTTAGAAAGGTTTGCCAGGAGAAATACGGGCTGGATCCGGCGCATTACTACACCACGCCGGGCTTGAGTTGGGACGCTTTGCTGAAAAAGACAGGAGCAGAGCTGGAGCTGCTGACGGACTTGGACATGCATCTGATGATCGAGAGGGGAATGAGAGGCGGCATATCAATGGCAAGCAAGAGGTACGCTAAGGCAAACAACCCGCGAGTCGAAGGATACGACCCGGCCCAACCAACAAACTACATCACATATCTCGATGCCAACAACCTCTACGGATGGGCAATGAGCTTGCCTTTGCCGAAGAGCGGCTTTCATTGGAAGCGGGTCATGCCGACAGAAGAGCAGATAATAAAGATGAAGCCAAATTCGAAGAAGGGCTGGATACTGGAGGTGGACCTCGAATACCCCGCACACTTGCACGAAGCCCACAATGACTACCCGCTGGCACCGGAAAAGAAAGTGATCAACCCCGGGCAGATGTCGGAATACCAGCGGCAGCTTATGGCCGACTTGGGTTTAACCATGCCGAACACAGAGAAGTTGGTGCTGACGCTGGAAGACAAAGAAAAGTACGTGATCCATTACAGAAACCTGCAGTTTTATCTCAGGCAGGGCATGAGGCTGAAGAAAGTGCACCGGGTGATAGAGTTCGACCAAGAGCCGTGGATGGAGCCATACATCCGGATGAACACGGAGTTTCGAGAGAGAGCAACTTTGAAACAGACTTCTACAAGCTGATGAACAACTCGGTGTTTGGCAAGACGATGGAGAACCTGAGAAACTGTGTAGACGTGAAGATAGTGAGAGACTGGGAAAATGATAAGATCCGAAAGCTGCTGTCAAGTCCATCTTTTGGCAGATTCACGATCTTTGGAAACGACATGGCAGGCATACACATGCGAAAAACAAAGCTGGTGCTGAACAAGCCCGTGTACACAGGCATGACGATCCTCGAGAACAGCAAGATCTTGATGTACGACTTTTACTACAACTACTTGAAAGCCAGATACGCCCACAAATGTCAGCTGGTCTACACAGACACAGACAGCCTGATCTTAGACATCCAGACAGAAGATGTTTACGAAGACATGAAGGAAAACTCATGGCTGTATGACACAAGCAACTACCCCAAGGAACATCCGCTTTACGATGGCAGAAACAAAAAGGTTTTAGGCAAGATGAAAGATGAGTGCGGAGGTTTGGCGATAGAGGAAGTCGTTGCGATAAGGCCGAAGATGTACTCAGTCCTGAAAGAGGGCAAAAAAAACGAAAAGAAGGCGAAGGGCGTGAAAAAGAATGTGATCGAGAAAGAGATAACGCATGATCATTACAAAGAAGCGCTCTTTGAAAGGAGGCAGTTCATGCACAAAATGAAAATCTTGAGGAGCGAGGGCCACGAAATGTACGGAATGTGCATGAACAAGATCTCGCTATCACCATTTGATACAAAGCGGTGGATAGCAGATGACGGAATACAAACCCTGGCATATGGGCATTTCAGGCTGGGGGCAGCTGTGTATTAGGCGGCACAACCAACAGCTCTTCACGAACAAACCCGCGCTTGGGCCCGTCAGACAAATAATAGACAACAGGCTCATTTTGCTTTGTCCTATTTTCAACAACCTGGTAGACTTTCAAAGACCAGATAGGGTCAGTTGCTCTTTTAGTTCCACCCTCAAGCTCGCCAGGCTGATACAAATATCTTACATTGATGAGTGGAGGAAGTTTCTTTTCAGCCAGCCCAACAGGCCTGTTATACTTTGTCGACGGCTTTGAAGAGACTGATTTATCTTTGATCGCAATGGCCGGCTTTTTACCGGTGAGGCCAGTGACCTCATTGTTCAGAGCGCCGACAACATCGGGCAGTCTTTTCACCCACTCAGTTGACCGCTTGCCTTCTTCCATAAGCATCTCCATGGCGTATTGATGGCCAAACAAACGCTCAGCAAGCGTACGACTGAAACGCTCGACAATGGCCTGATCTCTGTGAATTTCAGTGCGGCCGCGACGAATGTAAGTTTTGTGTTTTTCCATTTCTTTCGTAACCCCGCCCATAAACTCGCGTCCAGGGTCAACCTGCAGCATCTGAGGCCAAGTCAGAGGGCCGCGTTTGTAAATTGACTGGAACGCTTTCGCAACCTCTTCAGAGTCCTTCGAGGTAAGTGGCTCTGCATCTTTGTAACGGCTGGCGATGTCGACAACAGTCAACGCATATTTGTAAACTTTGCGGCTACGAGGCGGCTTATCATGTGGCAGAAAAAGGAGGTCCGCCTGGTGTACCGAGTTGGGCGCCGCCACGTCAAATTTCGGGCGAGGAACGTATCGCGGTGCAGGCAAATAGATCTGCCAAATGGCCTGTTTGTAGAGCCACTGTTTGGTAACATTTTCGGGCACTTTGGCGGCTTCTGCCAATTTTTTTATCGCAGAGACGCCCTTCCAGTACCCCTGGGGGCTGTAGTAGATTTTGGCGAGTTTGGCATCCATTATTTAAAGGAAACGAAAAGCCGCGTATGCAACCGCGAGTGCGCCGCCGCCGACAAAAAGAAGCTCACCCTGTTTCTGCAGCTCGCTTGGCTGGTACATGTCCGAGAAATTCGGTGCTTTGGGCAGAGTCAGTCTCTGGTCGGGGTGCGCCTGGTTGTAGAGCTTGAACGTGTAATCGGTGTTTGTGAAGTTTTTCTGCGCATGTTCTTTGATTTCTTCGTTTGTGTTGATCCAGTCGAGCAGCTGTGTTCGCTCGCGTGAGTATTTTGCCATTGCTGACTGATAAGCCTCCAGGGCCTTGTCATGCCGCGTTTTCTCGTCTAACGCGGCTTTGCCATTGTCGCCGGCCAAAAATTTGGTGAGATAGTTGCCGCCAGTGAAAGCTGCCGCGTTGAGAACTGCGCCACCAATCATCATCGCAATGCTGGCCATTTTATGTTAAGATTATTTTTCATCAGGAAGAATTTTCTGGTCTTGGAGATACTGTTTCAGCGCGACGCTGCCAGCCATCACAGCGGTGAATTTGGCATAGTTCATCACGTTGCTGCTAGGGTCAGCGGTGAAGTTCTCTTTCACGACCTTTTTCGCAATCCAGCCAATGCCTGCGGCAAGGCCGGTAAGAGTTGCGGTTTCCATGATTGTTTTCACAAGCTTGTTGTCAGACATGGTTATATTAAAAATATTTTTTTAATTAGAAATGATTAGCCAGACAGTTTTACAACACCCCTTGGTGAATTCGTACCAAATCAAGCCTATTAAAATGACAGCAGAAATTTTGATGTGAACCATATGTTCATGAAATTTAATCCATATTTCTAATTCTTCCTTCTTTTTTTGGCTCGACTGGAGTCGGCTCGACTGGAGTCGGCTCGACTGGAGGCGGCTTTTTGGCGAAAAGCGCTTTTATCTCTTCTCGTTTGTAGTAGATTCCCACTATTGAAAGAAAAATGCTGATGCCACTCAGCCATTGTGTTGTTGTAATTGCTGCTGCCTCAGGTGTTGCCTCAGGGGTTACCTCAGGGGTTACCTCAGGGGTTGCCTCAGGGGCTTTTTTGTTTGCAATGATTGCATTAGCTTCATCTAAAGCCTTTTTCTGCGCCTCGCGGGCAAGTCTCGTTTTTTCAGCGATTGCTTTGCCGGCTGCAACCCGTTTTGGGTTTTTCGTTTTTGTGGTGGGTGTTTGTGATGTGACTTGTTGAGAATCAGCCATTGTATATTTGCTGGAAAAAAAATACCGAGTAATGTTCACCAATTATTCAGCAGTTACTGAAGATTGCTCAGCATTGCTGACAGCAGTTACTGAAGATTGCTCGGCATTGCTGAAATCAACATGTTTTGCCGTGATCAGAAACGCGTTGGCAACTGCGAGCATACGGCCGCATCTCAATGCAAGACCACCAGACAGTGAGGACAGCTCTTTTGTGATGATGTAGTCGTTTTTTAGCTCGGCATGCAGAGCGTCGGCATCTTTAAGCCGCACCACTACGCCAAGTGCTTTTGTGGCGAATGAAAGAAAGCTGTCAATGAGGGTTTCTGTGGTCTTGGCGCCAACGTAGGTCTCGTACCTTTTGTGGGCCCTCATGACCTCTTTGTCTGACAATCGCTTCACCTCATCGTGTGTCATCTGCGTGCCTATTGCTTGTTTACATTTGCCTGTGGAAACCAGAATGGCAAGCTGCTCACAGAGCGCTGGAATGTCAGGGCCAGGAGCCTCGATGGGCTGTGCAGGCTCGACTTCAAGCATTTTCATGACATCTGCCAACTCGGGGTCGTTTTGTTCAGCCATTATGTAATTCATTTTTTTTTTCATTTCAATTTGCAAACATGAAAACGGGATATTGATACCCACTTGTTGAATTTTGCAAACCTTCATACCTGATGTAAGAAGTTTTTGCCCGTCTGGTGAGATCCCAGTACAAAGAAGGTGGCGCGTAATACATTTTCACGCCGTCTTTCGTCTCGAGTGTGACGACACTTATCGGCTTGTCGTTAGAGTTTTTACCGCGGCATTCGATTCCATGATACTTGTACGTTGCTCCAGGTTTCATTTCTCGCCAGCTCAAGATTTGTTCGGCTTTTTCGAATTGTTGCTCCATCATACCTTGATGTTACATTTCTTCAATTCGGTAAGGGGGCCGCAGTGAAAAAATCAAATGGCCAAATTTGCGCGCTTTCAGCCTTGAAACCATCTGCTTGAGTTCGCCAACAGAAAGCTCGCCCGCGTATTCTTCGAAAATTGCCTTTCTGGTTTTTGCCGATGGCGTGTAAAAAATGACGATTGCCGCCACGTTCTCGCGGAAAGGCTTCGCGATGCTCGATAGCTGCTGGGCCATCACCCAAACGCTAATGCCGACATGCCGAGCCGAAAAGGCGAGTTTTACAAGCTCCCCAGTGCGATTTTTCACATCTTTTGATGAGGCGCAGTCATCAAGGATGATGAGAGTGTTGTCGCCTTCGAAAGCAAAACTGGCTAATTTCAGCCAGGTTTCAACTTGGTGTTGCTCGCAGATGATGATATACACAAAAGGATCTTTCTCCGCAAACCGGTACAGCGTTCTGTTATGGGCGAAGGTTGGGCAGATTAACACGATGTAATCAAACTTGCCGCGGAATGGGCCGCAGAGCTGTTTCACAAGAAAATGCGTCTTGCCAGAGTTGGTCGGCCCGGCTATTAGCGCGTTGAAGGGGATGTTGCCAGGATCCATTTTCAATACTGCATATAAATTCAAAGCTGCAAAGGTAGCATCTGTCTTTCCATTATGTTGAACTGGGAGTCGGCGATCAAGAAAACATGGCAGTTCACAGTTCCTGACCCCTTCGCGTCTCTCTCGATTTCCAGCTGCACGCCGTCTGTTGAGTTCACTAGGCGGGTGCCGCTGCCATGCATTTCTTGGCTGGCCATGGAGCGCAGATCGATCAGAAGCCCGAACTTGTCGTCGGTGTAGAACTTCTCAAGATTCATGAACTGGGGTTTTCCTTCTTCTTTCATGAAGAAGCGGCTTACTTCACGCCAAATGTCACGTCTTTCGATGCCGTTGTTGTATATCATGTTGGGCGAGCCGTTTATCGTGACACTGATTTTCTTGATGTCCGGGAAGATGTATTTCTCCGAATCTCTTGCCCCCGCGGCGTATGACTCCATGAACAGCAATAGGATCCCTTTCAATGACCGTCTTTGGGCGTTGACTTTGACGTTTATTCTCGTTGCTGTTCCTCTGTCGATCGGGATCACTTTATCACGGGCCACGTGGTCGCCGCTGGTGTAAATGCTGGTTGCCTCTTTTGCAAGCCCCTCACTTCGGATCATATCATACTCAAGCTGGATGTTCCTCAGCTTGTATTTCAGCTTGGTTGGGTCCGAGCCTCTGACCACTTGGCTGGCTGGTGCGAGGGTCACTTCAAATACGAGGTCGCTGTACAGCGCCTGGGGGTAGAAAACGCCGTGGTCTGTCAAGATCTGGTGGTCCAGATTGATTCGATATTTGTTGCCGTAAACTTCGTTGAGTTTTTTTTCGGCGTCGACGCCTGATGTTTTTTTGTCCCCAGAATTTGAGCGGATCTTGCACAAATCTTCGCTCTGGATGCCCTCAGGCGCCATGTTGTCCCGCTGTTCTCCGGGCAAGAAAAAGGTCGCTGAATGTTTTGTAGATGTCATGGCCGAAAAGTTTCTTAAACAGCTTCAAAAATAAACTTGGCCCTAGTTCTGAAGAAATAATTGCCCAAGACCGCAATACCGCCGTAGAACAACGCCAAAGATTGGCGGAAGCTGAAAGGCAACAAAAAGAGGCAGATAACATTGCTGCACAAAGAGATGAAGTATCACAAGAAATTCAAAATCTGGGGTTGCTAACCGAAAGAGTCGACGCCCAGATTGAAGCCATTCAAGAAGAACAAGGCAGCAATCTTGAAAGTGAAACACAACTAAATAGGCTTAAGCAACTGAAAAAAAATCATGAAGAAAATCTGAAGGATAAGAAAAAATTATTGAACGCGCTTCAAAAAGAAGCAAAAAACAAAGATAAAGCGCAAGCAAAGGTCGACAGAGAAAGGGCAAAGCTCGCCCAAATTGAAAAAGATAGAAACGAAATAATAGAAAGGCTGAACAGCACAAAGGCCGTTGATGAACTGAAAGAGCAAGAAAGTGAGCTCAAGCGCCAAAACAAAGAAGACCAGGCAGCCATCCAAGATGACAACACTTCGCCTTCAGAAAGAGAAGCTGCAGAGGCGAGGGTGGCAGAAAGAAACGAGGAGCTCTCGCGTTTGCGAACTCAGATTGAGGAAAGAGAAGCTGGCATGCCTCTCCGAGAAAGGATACGCGAGATCTTCAAAAAATATGGCGTGACCATGACGGCCATCTTTATTGCCGCTGGTGTCACTATCGGGGCTGTTGTTGGGTCAATCACCAAAGCTCTGAAAGCCACAGGCAAAGCAATTGGAAATGGTCTAAAAGACATTGGGGCCAAAATTGGCTCGCTTCTGCCTGGGTTAATTGGCTCGGTCATCAGCTTCCTTTTCAAAACTGCGGGGCAGGCGATTGGCTTTCTCGCCGAGCATACCTGGCTCCTGATTTTGGCGGCGGTTGTTTTCATTTTTGAAAAATACATCAAAAAGCGGCATTAACGTAAAGCAATGCCGCGACTGCGACTCCGCCAATAATTAGGGCGGTTTTGTTTATCTCGTGCTGCGGCTCTGAAACGGTTTCCTCATCTGCGGTTTTGGAAGCTGGCTTCTGCGCTGCCATGGCGGTTTCCTCATCTGCGGTTTTGGAAGCTGGATTCTGCGCCGCCATGGCGGCTTTGTGGATCGGATTGGAGGGATGGCTGTTTGGCGGGTTGATTTTTGCCGGCCCCCCTTCCATGTTTTGGATTCCCACTTTTTTTGTTCCTGAATTCACGTCATTGTTCACGCCTAGCTTCATTCCTGGGACGGCCTGCTTCAGTCTGTTGTTGTATCCAACCGTGCTTTTCGTGTTGATGATCATTGACGCCGGCATCAGCCACGCTCCAGGGCACACTGCAAGATTCAGCCTGACATTCGCTTCATCAACCGCGAGCTGATACCTTTGCACGCTCTTCGCCAAATCCGGCTGCCTAATGGCGTCTTCCATCAGAGTCAAAAACTCCGTCTGCGCCTCTTTCGCTCTACCGCCTGCCCCAATTATGCTGCTCCGAACATTAACTTGTGCGCCCAATATGCAGTAAACGAAGGCCTCGATCGACTGGTTAATGCGCGCGAGCCCCGCTTGTGTTAAACCTGATGTTTTGTTTGGTACAAACCAGTCGTACTGGCTGAATGCCACGCCATCAAGCTCGATGAAAGCGAGCAAGTTCCCATCTTTTGCTTTCCCTCCTTCATCGGCGAATTTGTAAAACCCTCCTGGATATTCAGCCCCTGTTTTCATTGGCCCGTGTCCTGACACGCCGATATATACGTTGCCCAGGCCGTGGTTTTTTCTGCTTGTGAACCGGAAATCGCTTGTTGGGTCTATCCCGAACTCCGCGCACATCCGTTTGTATGAGGCCACGTCGTAATGATTGCCTGATAAATTGAATGTTGGGTCTCCGGGGAGGGCGCTTATGCTCTGGATACCTCCCATCTGGAACAAAATTCTCCTGATTGTGAAATACACGTGAAATCTGTAGAAGGCCCTCACTTGCGGAGAAAGATTCAGTCCATTGTCAAAGATTTCTCTCGAAATTCCACAGCCTTGCGTTGCGCAAAACACCGAGAAGTTGAGCTGCTGCGGCCAATAGCTCATATTTGGGCCTCCTAGCCAGCGTTTCACTTCCGCCGCGGTGTTGTGCCTTATTCTTGTTTGTTGGAATATTTCCCTGAATTTCGCCACAAAGAAAGATTCCGGTCTCACGTAAATGTTGATCGGGTTGTTGAAGATTTTCTTGAGGCTTGGTGCTGCTTCAGTGAAATGCACTGCAGGGATTGGCAAGGCTCTTTTTTTTCTCAGCGGGGACAGTTGATATGGGAAACCTTCCACGCCTTCCAAACCTAGCGCCGCCTTCATTTGCGGGCTCCAATATTTCCTGTCCGACCCGGACACGCTATGGCCTCCCTTAAGAAAAATTTCAGATCCTGTGATGTTACCTTTATCATCAGAATATGCTTGAGCATAGAATTGGCTTTTTTCCGCGTTTGGGAACTGTGCCGTGAATTCTGCCCACGCTCTTTTCTTCGACGCGTCTATTTTTGCAAGCGTTGGTTGTTGGCCTTTCATTTTATATCTATCCAATATAAAATGGTTGTTCTCACAATTGTCACTCAGAAAAACGGAGAGACCATCTACTTTGACGAGCCCATCCCCCAAGTTCATTTCATGAAACTGATCTCGTGCAGTTTGTACAATTCATGGCATACTTTGAAAAGAGAAGGTAGTGCAGCGTTGGGCAATGAAAAAGATCCTTCTTTATCTATTTCAAAAATACCTCCAGGACATTACAATTTGCAGGCTGTGGCAAAATTAATAGACGGCCTGTTTGAAAAGTATCAATATCGCCAATTAGAAACAGTAATGAACGCGCCTTTGGGCGTTCTTGAAATAAAAAATCCGGGGGCGAAGAAAATAACCCTCGATCGTGATTTGGCCAATTTGCTAGGCATTAATCGGGTGCTAGGCCTCACAACACACGTAAAAAAACTCAGATATCCAACGTCATACTTCATTCATTGCGATCTGATCGACGCACAACAAAACTTTTTCAACAACAAAAGATCTGACCTCTTGGCCAAACTCGATGTAAGAGGCAAGCCTTACGAAAAAGTAAGCTATGAAGCTTCTCCGCAGCAACCTTTACGTGACTGTTCGACAAGTTCACATGTAAACAGTATCACTGTCAGCGTCAGAGATGAAAACGGTGAGCTGTTTGATTTCAACGGCTTTCCTCTTGAATTTGTTTTGGAAATGAATTAAATTTCTATTTATACAATGCCTTCCGAGAATGTTCTGCCATCTGCGCCTCCTGAAAACATATATCCTCAAATCATTCCTCCTGACTTCAGGATGCAAAAAGTTAATGAGATCGCGTCTAATCTGAACAAAGAAGTCGAACACTATCGAAATGTTGCGAAGAAATATAAACGTGCAAAGAAAGTTGTCAACTTGAGTGCGGCTGGATCAAGCGTTCTTTCAGCTGTCTTTTCAAGCGCAAGCTTTGGCTCTGCTCTTTCTATTGTTGACCTTCCGGCTACGATACCGCTTGGCGGTATCGGGGGAGGCTTCGCTATTGCTTCTTCAGGACTTATAATCGCCAGCAAAAAGCTTGATTCTAAGATAAA
>OZ026602.1:31785476-31805476 GCA_964020085.1 Micromussa lordhowensis | reverse complement strand
AAAATACACCTCCATAAAAACGGTGATAAAAGGGAGCTTAAGCACCAGGCGTTTGTGATTCACAGAGGCAAACTGGAAGTGAGATTTCGAATATTTTACCTACTGTGCATGTGAAGAGGTTGTAGTGATTTGTCACAGCAGCCACCAATGCGCTTGTGGCCGCCATGCTGAATTTCCATGACCGCGAATGGTCTAGATTGTACATAGCAAAAAGCACAACGTTATCAACACCAAAAAGAGCTTCTGAAAATGGATTCATATGATGAAGGGAAAGAGACGTCTTCATACATGTAAGTACAATTCCATTTGTTTTTGTGTTCAAATTCATTTGGGAACTTGTTTGTCGAGAGTTGTGTTGTCACACTTCAATTCGACGCAACCTGTTTACTTGAATACTTCATTTACAGAATCTTATTTGTAAAAATTTAACTGACAATTTCAGTTTTTTGTTAAAAACTCATTCATATAAGCTTTTAGGAGTTTCTTTACCGACAGTTTTCTTGGCAACAACCTCTGTCCGTGCAACTTGTTTACTTTGTTATTAAAGTGTAAGGTTAGCAATTTAGAAACCCAAGTATAGGTGGATAATATACAATATTTTTCTACTAGACTAGTAGCTAGTTGCATGCTATACATGTAGTTCTTGAGAGATCTGATTTTCAATATGTCTAGGTGGTAAAAGCACTAAATGAGCCCAGCATAACCCTCCCATCCATCCTCTGTAAGAATTGGAATTCTTTAAAAAATCTCATCACACAGAACCTACAGTATTTCATGTACCAGGCTCAAACTTTGACAAAAGACCTATTTTTACCATGTTCTTTGAACATTCAGTGCTGATCTCATGTGATTCAGGATAAAACCCTATGTTATTGAAGCAAAATTCATTTTGTGATGTTTAGCATGGTATGGTAAGTCAAGTGATCAATTGAAGGGAAAAGATGAAAGGAACAACTTCAAAAGTTCGATGATTTTCACTAAACTTTATTTGAATCTCACAAGATAATCAAAGAAAAAGTCCAGTATAATCCTTAAACGTTTTGCTGGGAACTGCTGTTTGAAAGATTGACAGTAAAGTTGAAAATGTAGCCGTGAAATGTGCCGCCTAAAATCAAGCCATGAACAAGATGCTGGCTGTTTTTTTGTGACTGTTGAATTTGAATGGATTTTCTAGCGTTGTTTTCATTCAGAGATGCCAATGTTGAATGGATGGAGGATGACTCGGCTGTCATTCCAGTGCTGTCAGCTAAAAGAAAAGCCAATGAATCTGCCAAAGAGCAGCCTGAATCCACAAAGTCAGCATTCACGTTCGACATCGGTTTGAATTGGTGGAATGTAGGAGTGTAGTGTTGCTGTAACTCTCAATACTTGCTTCGCTTTGGTGACCAGTTATCGCCTTTATTTGTTGACTCTCGTAATTTGCTGCTGATAAAACCGTCACAGTGGTTGCTCTGATCGAGTGATTCATCAAATACAGCTGTATTCCTGAGGTCATACTGCGGAGCATGTTTTCAAGCGAATTATTACCAGTGGAACTGAGCAGAACCATACTTCATCTTTGGCAGGATTAAATGACTTGCAAGGGCTTCTTGGCCTTTGAAAAAGAGTACTGGATTCCTGATTTAGGTGTCTGAGATATTCCGAGATGAGCTTTACTGGACAGCGCTTGGAGCTGGGTCTTTCAAAAATTTTTCCGTTGGATTTATCATCTTGGCCATCAAGACCACCTTGATGGTTCTTCGTAGCCAACATAGCTCCTGGGTCATTGCTCACTTCATAGTATTCTTCGCCAGCTGCTGTTTTCCTCAAGGCAAGCATGGTTTTCTTTATGGCTGATAAAGAACCATGCGGTTTGTTATAATTTTCCAGAATTAAGCGTGTCAAACTCAATGAGCTCTCCTTCATCATACAGCTTTTCAACTACCTCTTTTGCCAATGCTTGCTTATGGGCTGTAGGAGCTATGTTGCCTCTTTTGCTGAGAGTTTTCAAATAATTGCCGAGGGTTTTGTTTGCTTCTGTAAAAAGTGGGTCTCTGATAATGGAAAAAAGCTTATTCAGTGGTGGACTTCTCAGGTGCAGATCAAGGGCTGCCCAAATAGCGGTAAGGATAATACTTACTGCATCTGCTGGGCAATTGATTGATTGATATCCTGAAACCTTTTGGCTGAATTACTGCGCTCCTTATTTTGCCCTGTTTCAATGAAATATAATTATTTGCAGTAGAACAATATACTTAACCTTACCTAGTGTATTATACTACATAAATCTACATATAACCTACAGTAGCCATTTTATTATTTAAAGACAGCATAAATTAATTTTGACTCCTACAAGATACCTGATTCAATGCAATTAATGCCTTTTCTGAATGCATATCTCATCAAAAGTTAATATAATATTAAAAGTGATCTTTTGTCTCTGCAATTGGCTATAGAAAGGGGAATTTACTGACTTTGCACTCTGAGCTGAATGACACCGATCACCATTAAAGGAACAGCACCAAACGTCAACTGGTCTTTCCCTAAAAACATTAAATTATTAGTTTTATGGTATATCAATGTCATTTATGTCTTATTAAGAAATAGAAAACATGTGCCGTGTTTCTATTGAATGATAGAAACACGAGTGAAAGTTTGGAAAAACGAGAAATGGTCTGGGAACACGAGCTGCAGGCGAGTGTTTTCACAGCTTTTTCGAGTTCTCTCTGACTTTACACTCTGAGCTGAATGACATCCATCAGCCAAAGGAACAACACCAAACGTCAACTGGTCTTTCCTTAAAAACATTAAGAGCCTCTGCCTGAGAGACCGGGGTAGACTTGGAAATGAAGGTCGGCCGATTTCTCTGAAAATTGGTACACAAATTCGTTATGTGGACTTATGTAATATGCCAAAGTTTCAGCTTCAACAATCTTTTTTAGCCGAGTTCTGAATATCAGCCCCTCAGGGGTCCCCAGAGGCTTATTTTCAATACAATTTTGGCCATTTTTCAATCTGTCTTTTAGCAACGTAGGATTAATTTCAGACAAAACCAAAACTGTCTTTTTAATGCCCTTCTATGGGTAAAAAAATTGGCCCATTGAAATTTTTCATTAGTCTGTGGCTGTCATAACAACTTTGTCCTATTTGAAGCATAAGGGGGGCACCCAGAAATGACCTGTTTTTCAGATTGTATATTTCCATGCCCATGTTTTATATCGTCAAGTCTTAGTATCCCTACAAAGTTCAGCCCTTAGTTTAGTAATGTCAAGAAAAAAATACTAAGGTTGAGGCTTTTTTACTACGAAACACTTTAAGAGAAATTGCCCTCTATGCACTTCCAGTCAAAGTCTTAATTCCTTATTAGGAGATTTGTTTAGACACCAATCGCACATTTGACAAACAATTAATGACCCCAAAGTAAATTATCTAAATGAAATATGTATATAAGAACCGTAAGCTAGAAATTAATTTTACTACTGTGGATATGAAACTAGATTTTATGCATTTGTACTAAGTTTAGACCCAGCGAACTGAAAGGTGAGGAAGAAAGTTTAAACATTGATAACAAGAAAAGTAATCAAAATACAATGAAACAAGTTGTTTACTGAGTACATGAGTTAGATGGGAAAGGTTGAGAGGAACTCTGCCTTGTTCCCATGGCAACCTTGTTTTGTCAAGCATAACTACCCTAAGTTTGGGTTTTCTCGTCTAATTCTTAGCGTTTAGTTCAGAGTGCACTATTGGTATAGTTTTTGGGCCTGCCAGCCGCTAAGGTAATATGAAACTATGGCAACAACTTGTAAACTTTGATGTTTGTTTAATTAACTAATTTCAATCAATAATTAATCTAGAGGTAAGTAAATGGTAGGGGTGGGGTGGTCCACTTATTTCGGTCAGAATATTTCGACCAAAATTTGACAAACCAGTTCTTTGCCCTAATTAAGGAATTCTGAAAGGAACAAAAAAATAGTAAGAGCCATTCTATTGGTTGGCTTGCTTTAATAGGAAAATGTCATTCCATTTTTGTCGGGTATTCCCACCGATCTGTGACCAGTCAGTTTGGTATAATGGAAAGCACCCTCAAACTGGTGGATTCAATATGACGGATGCTTTGGAATTTACGACATTCCAACGTCATATGTCTTTATTACTGACTATTCACCATTATTGGAATTTTAAGCCTTGAGCCAGTCTTTTCTTCTTCCCCCTCCCAGAACATGACAAATACCATTTGTGACTAGTTTTAAAGAAATTTCCGATTTAAGTGCCACACACCCAGAGGTTCTTTCCTTCAAGCTTCCATCTTAGCTCTTTTTTCAATGGTATCAACTCTAAGTACAAATACCATCATTACAATAGGACTGGGTCGAGAGCGCGTCCTATACAGACACGTTTGTGTGAGCTCCGCAATTTCAAGCCCGCCTTCCGATAAGATGAATGAACAATATGGTTAATAGCAGAAAAGGAAGGCGAAAACGTTCGAAAGGGAATAGCGATTCCGACGATAGACAAAATAAAAGGCTCAACGCAAGTGAAACCGCCATGGACGAGACGGCCGTTTTCAGTGTATCAAACGAATCAAGCAAACACCCCGCTGAGTTCAGTAGTCAAGAACCGCCTTCAGCTCAGGATATGTGGAAGCTGTTAAAGCGAATTGAAATCAACACGACAGCATTACTGGAGGAAAATAGGCAACTAAGGAAAAGTCTGGAATTTACTCAGACCGAAGTACAAGAACTCAAAAGTTGCAACGTGTCTCTTACGACAAGGATTGAAGCTCTGGAGGAGCGCGAAAAAATCGTACACAAAACAATCCACGACTTGGAAGAGAACTACGATAATATCAAACAGTACTCGCGCAAATTTAATCTGGAAATTCACGGGATACCCGAAAGAAAAGAAGAAGACACTACCCAAATAATACTTGATTTGGCGACAACGATAGATGCTGACGTTCGGGAAGAAGATATCGACATTTGGCACCATCTTCACAAAGCTGAAGGTAAAGCAAGACCAATAATTGTAAAGTTTACGAAATATGATCCAAAGTAAGAAATGTATAGTAAGAGATTAAGGCTGAGAAAGATTGATAATAGAGAAAAATTCGGAGTAGAAAGAGTTTTCATCAATGAAAACTTAACAAGTCGCCGTGCACTGCTTTATTCAAAAGTGCGAAAAAAAGTGAAAGATAATCCTGCCTGGAACACTTGGACTATGGATGGAAAAATCTTCCTGAGAAAAACGCCAATGGGGCGTTCGATTCGCATTAAGACAGAAGACGATATCAGTAAATATTAATTTATTGATGAACTGATTTTTTTTTCCCTATAAAGCTGGCTAGAGACCGGTTGTTCATTACCAAATTAACATTCTGATCACTCGCAAACAAGAACAGCCATCATTGATTATAACTGCAAATAACACCAAAGGCGACGGGCTTTGAAATAGGATTGTTTTTTTTTTACTTTCTTGGCAGATAGCTTGTTATATTTCCCAGTAGAGTTAGGTAAGTTGTAGTTTTGTTAAGTTCCGTCTTGTGTTCTTTTGTCATTCGCCTAATAATGCTGTCCTTTACGTTTAATCTAGTTTTGTTGTTTAGACATTTCATCGTAGTCAACCACATCGCACTTTCAAAACTTATACCACCTTTTGTTATTCAATCATGTCGCGCAAATTAAATATTCTTTCATTGAATGTTAGAGGATTGCGTAATCAAAAGAAAAGAAGAGCAATATTTTCTTATTTAAAAAATCAAAAAGCCACAATTTTCTGTCAACAAGAAACTTTTTCCAAGCCAGAAGACGAAAAAATATGGTCTGCAGAATGGGGAGGAAAAATGTATTTTTCTCATGGATCGGAACATTCAAAAGGAGTCTGTGTTCAACATACCAATTGTCCATTGTGGAAACTGATACTCAAGGAAGATACCTAATTGCCAAGCTTTTAATTGAGAAGACACCAGAAGCATTCTTTTTTATCAATATCTATGCTCCGAATGGTTATCGCGAACAAGAACAATTCATTAAAATTTTAAGTGAAAACATTGCTGCTAAAACTGATATATCAAAAGTACTTATTGCAGGTGATTGGAACACCACGTTGAAGCAAACGGATAAATACGGAGGGATCCCCTGGAAAGAAACTGCCTATAGAAACTCTATAATCGATCTTATGGAAGAACTCGGTCTTCAGGACATTTACCGGAAACTTCATCCGAACACTAAGTCATTCACCTATGAAACAAAAAACTTAAAACTAAAATCCAGAATTGATTTCCTCCTGGTGTCAAACTCGATTGTATCAAAAGTAAAAAGGGCGGAGATTCGTTCCTCAATAGCTCCGGATCATAAAGCCATATTTCTGGGTATTGAAGTTAGAAGCAGTTTAGAAAGAGGTCCCGGCTCCTGGAAGTTCAATAACACGCTACTAGATGACGAGAAATATAAAGGACTTATAAGATTTATATACCCACAAATACGTGAAAAATACAAAGACGTAGAGAGTAAACAGTTGTTGTGGGAATTAATCAAAATGGAAATTCGTGCAAAGACGATTAAATTTTCCAAGAGCAAAAGAAGTGAATTAAAAAAACGAGAGTTAACGTTACAAACTGAACTGGAAGAACTCGACCGCAAAATTTGTAACAGGACCACAAATATGGACCAAGACCAAGATGTTCTTAAGGCATATGATGCAGCCAAAGGAGAACTAAAAGAAATTTATAATTTAAGATGCAAGGAGGCTATTTTTAGATCTAGAGCAAAGTGGATAGAGGAAGGTGAAAAACCAACAAAATACTTTTTCAATCTAGAAAAGAGAAACTATGAAAAGAAGACGATACTTCAAGTGAAATTAGAAAACGGCAAAACAACCTCGGATTTGAAGAAAGTAAATAAAGAAATAGGACGTTTCTTTAGTAACATGTTTACAACAAAACTTGCTGGTATTCCATTAGTACAGCAAAAAAGCAGCTTCAATAGCCTCGTCGAGGGCTTATAACTCCCCAAACTGACGTACGAGGAACAAGTAAGCCTTGAACATGAGCTGTCCCTTGAAGAAATAAAAAAAGTTTTAGTCTCTTTTGAGAAAAATAAAACGCCAGGTGAAGATGGCTTTACTGTAGAGTTTTATGAAACCTTTTTTGACATGCTGCAGGACGATTTACTTAATTCGTACAATGAAGCTTTTCAAAAAGGAAAGTTGTCAGTCTCTCAGAGAAGAGGAATAATATCTTTGATTCCCAAAGAAGACAAAGACTTGTCGGAACTAACTAACTGGTGGCGCCCCATAACATTGTTAAACGTTGACTACAAAATCCTCGCGAAAACTATTGCCAAAAGAATAGAACCATTTCTACCAAAGCTAATTCATTCAGACCAAACAGGATTTATAAAAGACAGATATATTGGCCAGAACATAAGATTTCTTAGTGATCTGATGGAATACACAGATGCCAAAAAAATTTCAGGAATCTTTCTCTTTGTGGACTTTGAGAAAGCCTTCGACTCGATAGAATGGAGCTTCATCAATAACACATTAGAGCTTTTTAATTTTGGGGCTTCCATAAGAAAATGGTTTTCTGTCCTCCACAACAGTGGTGAGACGGCAGTAATGAATGCTGGTTATATGACCAACTACTTCAAAATCTCAAGAGGCATGCGGCAGGGTTGTCCTTCAAGTCCGTTCCTATTTATCTTAGCAGTTGAACTACTAGCTACAAAGATTCGCCAGCTACAAGACTGTAAAGGTATACTTCTCCCTAATCATCAAGAGGTAAAAATATCACAATTCGCAGATGACACTACGCTTATAATGAACGACACAACCTCTCTTAAATTCGCTCTACAAACAGTTGATAACTTCGGGACCGTTTCCGGCTTAAAACTGAATAAAAAAAAACGAAAGCAATGTGGATCGGCTCCTCAAAACAGAAAAATATAAAGATACTGGAATTTAGTGTTACTAAAGACCCTATCAAAATACTTGGAACATATTTGTCGCACAATCCTAATAAGAACATCAATGCAAATTTTTATCTTAAAATCCGAAAAATGAGTACAAAATTAAATTTATGGCGAGCGCGTGAATTAACTTTGTATGGAAAATCCCTTTTAGCCAAGATGTTGGGTGCCTCTCAGTGTAGACTTTGAATGCTCGTATAAGTTTTATTCCAGAGAGATTCGGTTTCCTCTTTACAAGGATCTGGTTAAACTGTGAAAAACGAAATCAGCGTAAATAAAACGAAGTAAAATGAAAATACTAGCAACAACATACTCACTGGATTTGAAGGCTCGAAGGAACGTGAAAAATTTCAGGCCATGTAAACGAACAGAACTAGACAAGAACTTTCACCTCAAGAATTTTTGAACGAGCACATGGCGCAGACCATAATATTACAACACTATAAATGGCGTAATTCTTTACCAGACTCGCGCGGGCTAAAGACAAAAAAAAACTCAAGAGATACACGAAAAAGAAAAACGTTTTGTAACCTACATTCCGGCCCCTAAAATCGTGAGCAATAGCATAGGATTTTAAAAGAAACTCGACCGAAACAAAACGTTATATTTAACAGCTCTCTAAAACACATAAAAAGTTCGGATCATAGTTCAGTTCAGTAGTGCTTCATGCCCTCTGACATCTCCACTGACTCCAGGAGGACAATCGTATCGACAGGGCGATCATACTGCGAGGTTCTGGTCTTCACTGTCACACTCCTCACATGCTCATCTGTGCTGTTCTTGCGTACACTAGTAATCCGACCAAGAGGCCACGAAGATCTTGGAACTCTATCGTCAACCACAAGTACTATGTCGTCAACAGCGAAGTTCCTCGATGGATAAACCCATTTTTGCCTCTCTTGCAACTGCGGCAAGTACTCTCTAATCCATCTCCGCCAAAATACATCGGCCAAATATTGGACCTGGCGCCACCTTCTTCGGGAGTAGCCATCCTCTTTCCTGAACACGCCTGGAGGAAGTTTTGGGCCTGCCCGTAGCAACAGCAAATGACTTGGCGTAAGAGCTTCAGAATCCGACGGGTCATCTGACGACCTCGTTATAGGACGCCCATTAACAATTCTCTACTTCACACATGAGGGTAGTTAAGCCCTCATCATCCAGCGGCTGTTCCTTCATAAGCGCAACGAGAATCTTTCTGACAGTTCTAATACATCGCTCCCACACGCCACCGAAATGGTGTATTAAACAACCACGTGATATTTCTTTGCAAGAGGAACTCATGGATCTGACTCTCATTCCAATCAGAGATAGCTTCTTGGAGTTTCTTGCTTCCGCCCACAAAATTTGAGCCATTGTCTGACCTCATTACTTCGGGAATAACTCGCCTTGCGATGAAGCGACGCAGGGAGTTCAGGAACGAATCAGTGTCCATACTCTGGGCGACTTCCAAGTGTATGGCTCTGGTCGCCAAACACGTGAACAAGACTCCATAACGCTTAACTTGACTTCTGGCCCTCTTGACCCAAAACGGACCAAAACAATCAACGCACACAAAACTGAACGGGGGTTTGTTAGGTGTGACTCTGTCAGCAGGAAGGTCGGCCATCTTCTGAGCTCCAAACGGAGCCTGTCTTCGCCTACAGCTGAAACAACGATTTACAACTCTTCTCACTGCAACTCTTGCTTTGATAATCCAGAAACTCTTTCTGATCAAAGACAGCACATATTCTTGACCAGAATGTCCAGAAAGCAAATGGTTATGTCTGACAATCAGATCTACAACATGATGCTTCTTTGGCAGTATTACAGGGTGTCTTTGTTCTTGTTCAATTGGTGCATGCCTCAATCTTCCCCCAACACACAACAGGCCATCACGCAGCTCAGGATCCACCTTGGCGATCGAGCTTGATTTCTTGACTGAACGTGCGCTCCTGGCTCGGACTGATTTCTTGAGCTCAACTTCTGAAGATTCTTTTCTCTGCAGACACACCAACTCTTCTCTAAAGCATTGCCTTTGTACGTACTTCAAGACTTCTATCTCAGCAGAGTGCATTTCTTCTACACTGATGGACTGGGTATTCCGGAGGTGAGTACTTTAGCTGTGCCTTCCTTCCGCCTGCTACACTCGCGCAGAAGATTAGAACGGTAACGTAAGATCCATGCCATCAACTTCTTAAGCCTATACCACGAGGAACAGGACTGCACCATTTGGTTTAAGAAGTCAGCTTCAACTGTAGACGCTACTGAGAAAGTTTTCCTTTCCCTTTTTACCTCGGGATCATCTTCCTTTATTTCCACAGAAATTTCAGGTTGCTTAGGCCAGCGGTCCTCTGCTTCCCACAAAAAGGCAGGGCCATTAGTCCAGCGGTTTTTTCGGACGAGCTCTTCAGCTGAAAGTCCTCTAGACGCATCGTCAGCTGGGTTAGAACCTGTGTCAACATAGTTCCACTGATCTGGTCGCGATCCTTCATGGATTGTTGTAATTCTGTTCGCGACGAAAGTCTGAAATCTCTTCTCTTTGTTCCCAATATAGCTCAACACACAGGTGCTGTCGGTCCAAAAGAACTCTTCATCCACTGCTACATCCAACTCATGTTGCATCATCCTATTCAATCTGGTGGCAACCACAGCAGCTGAAAGCTTCAGACGAGGAATAGTAACCGACTTGTGGGGTGTTTGCCTCGACTTCCCCATCAAAAAGGCACAATGGACATTTCTAGCTTCATTGACGACTCGAAGATAAGTAACAGCACCATATCCTTCACCTGATGCATCTGAGAAATTGTGAAGTTGGCTAGACACTATGCGGCCAAAGTTCTTGGGCCTTAAACAACGTTCGACGGTGAACTGTTCAAGCTTAGGAAGTTCCTGCAACCAATCTTGCCAACGATCCAAATCTTCAAGGGGAATTCTATCATCCCAGTCCAATCCTTTTCGGCACAGATCACGAAGAATTGCTTTCGCAGGCAGAATAAATGGGGCGATAAACCCCAGAGGGTCATAAATTGAGCTTATGACAGAAACAATACCCCTCCTCGTCGGGGGTCCGTCCTTCACAACAATCCTGAAATGGAAGTTATCTGACTGGACATCCCACTGAATGCCGAGGGCACGCTCAACAGGCAAGTACTCGAGGTCGAGCTCTTTGACGGATCCGGCTCTCTCAGATACCGGGACTGACTGGATGACATCATAGGCATTTGAAATCCATTTCGTTAAGCGGAAACCTCCTTTGGCTAGCAACTGACGTAGCTGATTGACCAGTCGACTTGCTTGTTGGTTATCTTCTACAGACTTCAAACAGTCATCAACATAGAAATTTCTTCTCACTGTCTGAATGATGTCCTTGTCAAAATGTTCCACATTGTCATCAGCCGTTTTCTGCAATGCATAATTTGCGCAACTGGGGGATGAAACTCCTCCAAAAAGGTGAACTAGCATCTGAAATTCTTCTGGTTCTTTTTCCATCTCACCACTCGGCCACCACAGGAAACGGAGGTACTTGCTATCCTCCGTTGGTACGCGTACTTGATAAAACATCTTCTCGATGTCAGCCATAATAGCTATGGGCTGTTCTCTAAATCTTGTTAGGACTCCGGTGAGTGAGTTGGTTAAATCGGGTCCCTGCAAAATCTGTTGATTGAGCGAGACATTCTGGAAGTTTGCAGCACAGTCAAAGACCACCCTGACCTTGTCGGGCTTTTGTGGATGAACAACGGGGTGATGAGGTAAATACCATGCGGGTGAACCCTCTTGCTGATCTTCAGGAACTTTCTGTGCATGTCCTTTGTCAAACAAGTCATCCATAAACAAAGAATACTTCCGGTGTAGCTCTGGATCCTTCAGCAGCCTCTTCTTCAGCGACCCAAGGCGACGTTCAGCGACTAGCTTGTTGTTGGGTAGATCTGGAGGGTTGCCCTTCCAAGGAAGTGCAATTTCGTAATGACCATCGCGAAGCTCAGCAGACTCCTCCATTATGCCAAGGGCTTTCTTATCATCTTGTGACAATCCTTTCTCAATGCTGAACTGCGAATCATTAAATTCCATTTCACAGAAACGTGCAAACTGCTGGTCCAAAACAGCATGAGACTGGATACGGTTTGTAGTACGGCCTGACTTACTCGGCCTACCAAGTGGGCCATTGATGGTCCAACCTAGCAGTGTTCGCACAGCATATGGACCACCGTCTTCACTTCTCTGCACTTCATGAGGTTCAAGAAGTTTGGGCACATCACTGCCTATGAGCAATTCGATGTCGGCATCGATGCAAGGTAAGTTGATATCTTTCAGGTAGAACCACCTTTCCACATCACTTTGAACAGGGATGTCATCAACGGTGACTGGGAGCTTGGCTCACGAGAAAACATTTGACAGTTCAACAACATTACGTCCTTGCAGATCAGAAACTTCCAAATTGACCACCAGACTTTCACTCTTAACATTATCACTATCCATGGTAGTTAAAGACAGCATCGCTTTTCTACCTGTTGCACCCAGCCGTTCTATCAACTTGTCAGTGCAAAATGTAGTGTTCGACCCTGGATCCAGAAACGCATAGGTTTGAACCATCTTCTCCTTTCCCTCAGCTCTGACATTAACTGGAACTATTGCAAGTCCTGTAGCTGATGCTCCGGCCCCAGTCGCACTACACACTCCTTCACGTGCAACCACTTCGGTGAAACAGCTTCGTGCTTGGCCAGATTGGTTCTCACTCTCCGTGTTGCTTGACTGGGTCTCAGATACTGATGGAGGTTCTGTTTTGACTGGTTTGTCATTCTTTGGGTGTAAGAATGTAGAATGTTTCCGATGACCTATCTTACATCCAACAATCTGGCAGAAGCTCTGCTTGGGGCACGACATTGCCATGTGTCCCGCCAGAAGACAATTATCGCACAGTCCTCTACTACGCACAAAACTAATTCGCTCATCAACCGACTTTCCTCTGAATAGCTGGCAGCGTGACAGCCAATGACTCTCTTTACACAATGGGCACTTAACATTTGACTTGTTTGGCACATGTCCAGTGTTGCTCTTAGGTGGGTCAGTAGTACCTTCCGGGGTAGTTCCTTGTGTCATGAAAGCAGAACCTTTGTACTCCTTTAATGGTGTTCTGTGTCTTCTTTTGGAACCGGTGCCCACAGCATTGTTCTTGTCATCATTTGAATGGATGTTCCCAAACACTGGGTGGTTGGCGATTCTAGCCTTTGCTTCAACAAATTCTGCAATATCTTCGATAGTGACTTCCCTTTTCAGATCCTCGGTGATGTGATCAGCCTTTTCTCTCCATCTCTGTCTAAGCCAAAGTGGCAACCATCCAATGATCTTTTGGAGAGTGTCAGGGTTTTCGATTTTGTTCAGGTATCCAATTTCCTTCAGGGAGTTCTTACAACTTGTAAGTAGAACAGAGTACCTTTGCAAAGCAGGACCATCATCTGACTTAATCTGAGGAGTTTTCGTAACTCGATCAATGAAAGCAGTTGCTATTTTGTAGCTTTGACCATATCTATCTTTAAGGAGTGCTCTTGCAGTCTTGTAGCCTTCTTTGGGATCCATCGATAAACAGCTTTGCATTAACTCCTTCACTTCTCCTGACGTATATTGAACGAGATAGTACAAGCGTGAGTTTGGACTGCTTGTCTTTGACTCTATTAAATTCTCAAAGGCTTGCACAAAGTCGGAGTATTCTACAGGAACACCTGAAAACACAGAGATTTCGGGCTGTGGCAATGTCATGGCTAATGTTTGAAGCTGGTGCTGTTTCAGTAATTCCTGAAGCTGTTGATTTTGTTGTTGCTGCATCTTCTGGACTTCAATCATGTGACTGACATTCTTGTCACTTACATCTAGGTGTTGTTCAAATAATCCACCTTCAACACTTTCACCATTAATCGCAGAGGGGGAGCATTTGTAACCTTTCCATACAGGGGCGTCTGGGTTTAGAGGACTGCATTTAACCTCTTGATTTTCCTCTGTCTGATGAACTGGAACTTCCACAGTTTCCCTTTCTTCGACTTGACCTGGAGTGGAAGTTGAGAATTGACCTGCCAGCGTCAGTGTATGACTGTCTTGGCATTCAGGGATATCCACTGTGCTCTCCTTCTTTGTTTCATTTTAAGTCAGTAATTGACTTGACGGTGTTGACGGACGTTGCTCCTCACAATAACTATACACCCTTTCTTCTGCCTTGGCCTTTGCTAACTCAGTTTCCAGCTCGAAATTCTCTTTCTTCTGCTTTAACAACAGCTCTTCTAACTGAATGTTCTGCCGTGTCTTTAATGCAGCTGCTTCCACTGACAAGGCAGCTTTCTTAGCAGACGCTCTCAGCCTTGCACTTGAGGCGGTGCTTGACTGTGAGAGACTGGAACTAGCGCTAGATTTAGACTTACGCCTCCTAGAACTCGCAGCAGACTTTGATGAACAAATATTACTGATAGAATCTTCTGGATGAAGACTGATGGCAGGATCTAATTCTTCTTGGAGCTTAAACTGAGCTGATTGTAACCAGGCATTAAATGACTGAAACACCGCAGTTCCCATACGCTTCACTGATTCAAAATACTCGATCGAGTCCCGAATGGCACTTTCATTAGTCAACTCAGCGTGATACTTATCATGTGCTTCGTTAAAATTTCTCATAGCTAATTCTAAATCAAGAAACTTCGATTTAACCTGGTCAACATTGTCAGAGTTCTTCATTAGCTCAAGTAATTTGCGCTGTCTTCTGGTGACGGCCGCCTTTGAACCGGATCTGCTACGCTTTAAGCGAAGAATTCTCTCGTGAACGGCTCCATCGACGTCGACAGTTTTGGGTTTCGACCCACGAAAATCCATCTTGCTCCACAATCGATCCACAAGCAAAGAAACAAATTATCGATGACACAAATCAATCAAAGAAAGGATAATTCCATGGCACAATCGACGAAATCCAAGACGATAACCAGCGAAACCAGCGTATCCATTTAACGCAAATGTAGACTTTCAATGCTCGTATAAGTTTTATTCCAGAGAGATTCGGTTTACTCTTTACAAGGATCTGGTTAAACTGTGAAAAACGAAATCAGCGTAAATAAAACGAAGTAAAATGAAAATACTAGCAACAACAACATACTCACTGGATTTGAAGGCTCGAAGGAACGTGAAAAACTTCAGGCCATGTAAACGAACAGAACTAGACAAGAACTTTCACCTCAAGAATTTTTGAACGAGCACATGGCGCAGACCATAATATTACAACAATATAAATGGCGTAATTCTTTACCAGACTCGCGCGGGCTAAAGACAAAAAAACTCAAGAGATACACGAAAAAGAAAAACGTTTAGTAACCTACACTCAGTTAATTTATACTGCATCGATGATTTGTGTCCCTGACACAGTGATAAATAACGTCCAAGATCATCTTTTCTCTTTCTTATGGAATAACAGGAAGGACAAAATTAAAAGAAAAGTTATGTATCAATCCCTTTCAGAAGGGGGTATTAACTTCATCAATTTTCGAACGATGGTAAAATCTCTACGTCTTGCATGGACACAAAGGCTGCTTACAAATTCTTAGGATGCCTGGAAAGCCATTCCAAACTATTTTTTTAACAAATATGGGGGCTTAGCTTTTCTTCTCAAATGTAATTTCGATTCGGCGAAATTGGACAAAAATTTACGTTTATTTTACCGCGAGCTTTTGGACTACTTCCAGGAGTTAACCAACAATTCTCAGTATACCACCAATGACTTAATCCTCTGGAACAATAAAAATATAACAGTGGACAAGAAAAGCCTGTTTTGGAAAAGCTGGTTTGACCGCGGGATTTATTTCATAGGTGATTTGTTAAATTCTGCTGGAAAATTTCTTACCCTTGACGAATTTCAAAAAAAAGTTTGATTTTAAAGTCAGTTACCTTAATTACTTTCACCTAATCGCTGCCATCCCTCAAGAGCTGAAGAGAAAAGCTCTGGTTTCCCCAACTCCTGATTTGTTTAGTGTTCCTCTCGAACTCCAGCAATTAAACGACAGGACATTACTGTTACCTAAAATGCGTTGTAAACACTACTATAAAATGTTCATTGCAAAGAATAACAAAGAGCCAACCGCTATAAAGTCTTGGAAAAAATTATTTCCGGACTTTACTGTTTGGAAAAGAAGTTTTAAGGAAATATATAAATCATCCAGAGATAACAAACTGAGACAGTTTTCCTTTAAAGTCCTCCACAGGATTATCCCAACTAGGAAAGAATTGAAGAAATACAAACTGGTCACTGATGACATATGCTCCTTATGTCCTAATCCTGATTCGATCTAACATACTTTTTTACACTGCACCGAATCGGTTAATTTCTATATGAAGACTTTAAGTTGATTTAATAATTATCATAACACACGAATACATCTTCCACACGAACACATCGTGTTAAACACATTCAAAGACGTGTTTCCACCTAAATTGTCTAACCCCCTTAAGTCTTTTTTACGCTAGGTTTATATCAATTTTAGGCGCCGCTCTCGGCATAAATGGCCCATTATTGTCTTAGCGCGATAATGGGTTTTATGCAGGGGCGGGGCCTTATCTTATCTTATGCTACAAGCTGCAGAGGTTGATAGCCATAACGATAATGGGTTAAACCACACGCGGAGCGAGCTACAAATTCGTGACCTCTGCTATCCCTCGCCCCTTTTTCTGCCAGCGCCGATCGTGATAGCAGTTTAGCTTTCGAGGCTTACTTCACTTTCTTTCGTTGGCCCTCCACCATCCCCTGAAGTCCTCCTCTGCTCTTGCTACCTTACTCAGGGGCTGGCTGTTTTTCGCCCCAACTTAATTCACTGAATCAAATAGAGGGATGTTTAATTCACTAATTTGACACATGTCACATTTGAATGTTTTGAAATAAACGCCACATCAGTGGCCAATTTAATCCAAATAAAGGTGTCCGTGATTCAGTGACTTCTAGCCGCATGCACGACCGCAATTTGAACCTTGTTATTTTAGTCTTTTTTACGCTAGGTTTATATCAATTTTAGGCGCCGCTCTTGGCATAAATATATCTATACCTGTAAAAATTTATCGAATAGGCCTGATTTAGAAGAATTTCTATCTAAATTATATCAACAATACAGAATAGAAAATTGTGGCTTATAAAAATATATGAGGCGAAGTGCGACAGTTTATCTCTTCTTCCTTTTTTTTGTTTTTTTTTTCTTTCCCCGTGGTTAATAGTCTTTACATGAAAGGAAAAATTACAGTATTGAAATAGTTCCAACCAGATAACTTCTTATTTTACTTATAAGCAATAAATAGCATAATTGGAAATTGATAGAATTGTAACCCTGTAAAAATTACATTAATTTTAGCAGTAATCTAAGCCCTCTTTTAAAATTGCATATAGAAGTATTGTAAGTAAAATTCAAGTTGTGTAAGTCAAAATAAGTAGAAGCAGTTGCTAAAAGTTTATAAATAGTCAAAAATCGTGTTCAGATTGTGCTGACACAGAAATCTGGTGGTAATTTAGTCCATTAATATGTTGTAACAACGTTTGTCCCTATTTGTGCTCATGTTTATGTAATTTGTATTGTGTTGTATTGTATTAAGTGACACATTTGTCTTAATAAAAATCATTTAATAATAATAAAAAAAAATCGTTACAATAGAGACTGTAAGTAAGTAAGCGGACTAATACGGTAAGTGACCTGATCCTTCCTTTTTTTGCCAGGATATTACACTGTTTGAGCATGACATACAAGGCGTATCCGCTTTAATTTATTATTAGGCATGTGGGAATGCTAAATTCATCTCCAAGCTTTTTCTACTTTTCAATTGAAACAATATCCAATATGGCGCCGCAAGATGAAAGGACTCTGGGCGTCAATTTGATCTCGATTTCTCTAGATGTAAGAAAGGTTCAAAAGAGCTCCTTTTTTTCAGCAAATGTTAATGTCGATGACGAACACTTGAAGCAGATTAAAAAGATTAATACTCCACTGCACTTACTGGTAGTCCTTTTTGACTGATGGGGCTAATACGAAAAAGAAAACGTTGGTCGAGGAAGTCGGTAAAAAGAAAATAGCGGCTGTTTTGATCGTGCAGGTTGAGCAGGTAGGCTTGTGCCTCTTGCCCTATGGAAGAAAATTTGGTTGATTAGTTAGGGTAGTCCGTGGGGATAGTCCGCAGAGTAGTCCGTGGGGGCAGTCAGTGGGTAGTCCACGGAGCAGGGGTCAGTCTTTTCAACTCTCCCGTTAAAAATATATTACGACTGTTATGAATGTTAACATTACCTCGGAACTGTTGTAAGTTTCATTAGCAAAAGTCAGCACGCTGGCCACTTCAGGGTTGTTTTGGTCGAAGCAGGCTTTACATATGGCTTTAAAAATAAAATAAAAAAATAATATTAATAAGAAGAATATCGAAGCATGTAAAAAACATCTTTGAAAGTGCAAAATAAATTTATGTCTGATGAACATGCATGAATTCACTCTCCCCTAGGATACTTACAGGATGCAATAGGTATTGCAATGCCGAACTCCTGAAATAGACTGTCTGAAACGTCAGAGGTAACCTTCTTCGGTTTGTTCAATTTCGGTTTTTCTCCTTGATGGAGAGGGTGTTGACATGGTCCATTTTGGTCACGAAAACGGGTGAATTTTTGCCGGTGACGTGGGCAAATCACAGTCTTTAATTCATCAATCATAACGCCAGGCAAGCCAGCTTGGTTAAGAATTAACTTCCACTCTGCGAATTTGTTGACTCTGTGACACGGTCAGTTTATTACCACCAGCACCCACTCTTACCAGCAGGTGGGTAACATCTCGATATAATGTCGCTAATGGGAGAGTCACAGCAGGCTCTGACAGCTTGTTATCTTGTGGCCTGCACATGTCATCTTCTTTCCAAAAGGTACACCGTATAGGTTTTAATTCTCCAGGAGACTAAGTTGTAAAATCCAGACTCTTGCTCCTCTGCGTTTCAAGCGCACCCAAATAAAACAAATTCACTTACAAACTGAATAGATTAGTTAGTTTAATTAAATGATCGCAGATAAACAAACCAACCGGCAAAATGTCCACTTTCTTTTAAAAGTGCTGGTCATATATTTTTTTGCTGATGCATTTTGTTGATTTTGAACAGATTAAAGTATACATGTAATGTAGTACTGCATTTGGATTATACACAAATGCACCTGCCTTACGCATAGCGCGGTGGCCTAATGGTTAGCAGGCTGGACTTTTGATCAAGAGGTCCTGGTTACTGGTGCGTTGCGATGTCTTCTTGGGAGGGCAGTTTGCCTTTCTCCGACCAGATGTATAAATGGATGCTGGGCTCTCGATGCCGGAGATTGTCATCCTGTCCAGGGAAGAAGAGCAATAACCAATTAAGCTCCAGCAGGCATGAGACACTGGGCCTTGTGACAACTTACCATATCACCTACAACAAGTCAATAATAAAAGTCAGGTCTTCATACAGGATAAGTGGTCCACCAGGCCAGAGCTTATCCCGGTTTCTATAGCATGAAGCGACTAGGATTAATTCTATTCTGCCCTAGATGGAATGCTAGTCCACTGCAGGATTGTAAACCCCCAGCATCAAGTTTGCCAGTACCCATTTATACACTGGGGTAGGGAGGCACTGTGAGAGTAAAGTGTCCTGCCCAACAGTACACCACAATGTCCCTGTCCTGGGCTCGAACCTGGACTGGTCGATCCGGAGACAAGCACACTAACCATGAGGCCACCATGCCTTCCACCCTTTAGGTGGCTGAATTTGCTCTATGGAAAAAAATATTTTATAAATTATAAATAACCATTAATTACATAATTGAAAATAGATTTCAAATGATTGCAACAACAAAATCAAGATGAACACTGCTTTTGTTAGGAGCATTGTCCTTCATATTAAGTCAACTGAAATACTACATTGTACCATAATGTAGCACATAAAAGCTAAGAGGAGACATTCTGGCCAGCAGTCTCCCATACGGACACATTATACAATTTTTGCTCAGTTATAAATAACAATCTTATAGGAGCAGTAAAAGTACAGCATGATAACCACCATTTTAGGAACTGAATGGAA
>OZ026602.1:31777976-31780476 GCA_964020085.1 Micromussa lordhowensis | reverse complement strand
CTGCCATAGACGCTTCCTGCTGGATACATAAGGCCATTGCTTTGAGTTATTCCCAGTTCGGCGACAATCGAAGGTGATAATTTTTTATGTTTTAAGCTTATATTCCGCTTATTAGAGCTCTTTTATTGTTTTCGCCTATTTGTAGTTTACTTTTTCATCTTAGGGTTAAAGGATCTACATTTCCTTCCTGGATTTGCTGGAGAAAAACAACATTCGCCCGTTGGTTGTGTTTGATGGCTTACCTCTACCGGCCAAGGAAGGAGTGCGCATAAAACAAGCAAGGTGAGCAAAAATATTGCATGTGATCTTAATCTTAATCTTAATCTTAACCCCAAATTTCCAAGCCAAATGTTCGTTTTCAATATATTGTGGTCGCAAATATTTAAATGGATGAACATTCTTGTAGACAAAGAGAGCAACAGAAGGAAAAAGCCGAGCAACTCCGGCGAAGTGGAAACGAAACGGAGGCAAAGAAAGCTCTAGCTGCAGCCACTGAAATCAGCCACGACCTGGTGTGCGATTTTATCCAAGTTAGTCCTTAATTTTTCATGAGGTGCTTCCCCAGAGTAGAGTTCTTGTTAGTACATGGATGGCTCAACACGACTTCAAACCCCACATTATTGCATTAATATTCAATTGTTTAGATTAGCTTTAAGCTTTTGGAATAATATATAGATTTAGGCCAGCCTAAAAGCGTAGCTCCTGGGCCGGGTTGTTCAGAGCCCGATCAAACTAGCCGAGGATAAAGTAGAATTTTGATTTGAGTTTTGTAACTTTGCGGTGAGATTTTCTGTATATTGTTTTTGTGTTTTGAATTTTAATGAAAGCAAAATACGCAAAACAAAAGCAGTGAAAAAACTTTGTACAAAAGAAAAGGTTATAATTCGGTTAAATTTTAATCCTGGGTTAGCGTTAACCGGCTTCCTACCAACCCTACGCTGTTTACAGCAAGTTAATCCTGACATGAGCCCGCGATCTAATCGAAAAAAGCAGCACTTGGGCAGCGGTCAACTTTAAAAAAACACGTGACCTCGATGAGCCCTGAACTTGAGCCCGCGATATGGTCACGTGATACTGGTCAGCGGATTCCTTGTTTTGACAGGTGTCAATTGACTGCAACATGGATGTCCAAAGGACGCTTTAAACCAAGGGTACATGTGCTCTGTCAACCTACAAGGAAAGCCCGCGAAAACTGAAGCCTCGTTTTGGTTTACGTGTCAATTGTGGCCGCCATGTTGCGCGACTCCACCACCGTCGTCGTCGTCGTCGTCGTGCGTACGCGCCCACGAGCAATACCGCTAGCCATGATACACATGAGAAAATCAGTTCATGGGTTCCCTTCAGTTTCCTAATATGGGTATGGGGCTCCGCTTGGCGGCCTTCGGCCGCCGGAGCTCCGCTATAAAACTTCATTCCAAGTAAAATACTTTTCTTGTACTTCATAGATTTGCGGCCAAAAGGCTATTGATTATGTGGTAGCTCCCTACGAGGCCGATGCACAAATAGCTATCTTGTTAAACATTGTTATGCTGACATCGCCATTTCTGAGGATTTAGACCTTCTTGCTTATGGATGTCAAGCGGTAAAAATGATTAAATCATGCCATTTGTAACTGACAGTTATCCTGTTTATTGCTTCAAAACAATGACATCGTCCTACACAGAACTGTAAATCCTTCTGAAAATTTTTATTCGAAAATTTTCTCCCAATGTATCTTGTAGATTTGTAAGAGGGAGTAATATTGCATGTAATTCGATGTAGACTTCCAATAAATGACTTCTGTTAACACAGAAGACACTCTGAACCTCTTATTTTCTCTTTGTTTTGTTACAGGTTTTGTTCAAGTTACAACTCAGTGGTGCATGCCATGTCATTCAAATTGAAAAAGTCTTGTGTCATTTGTCAATGACACAAGATGATTTCCTCAATATGTGCATAGTTGCAGGGTGTGACTTCCAGCAAAATGTACATGGTGTTGGTATTCATACAGCTCAGAAGCTTGTAACAAAGGAATATTTTTTAGATGTCTTACAGAAAAACAAAAATGCTCCCACAGACTATACTGATGGCTTTCAAAGAGCTAAGGCAGTATTCCATCATCAGACGATTCTCAATCCTGCTCTTATGGCAACTGCACCATTAACACCTTGGCCAGAACCTACTACTGCAGAAACATTCCTGAACTCATGTGGGGCGTATCCAATAATATTGAATTATTTCAGTCTTATACCAACACCTAATAATATTTGTAGACGTGCTTCATGTATGAATGTCTAAAAGAGCTACATGGTCTGGGGTCTGAAAGAAAAGGAGGGATCCTGTGGGCACTCTTTGATGCTGTCAGGCTTCATCAAAAGATGTCCACGTGCCCCCTCCCTTCATTTCTCTTTGTTCTCCTGGACCAAGCTCTGATTTGGTCTTCTCCCTTGAAGCAACTTGGGAACCTGATGACCGGCTAGATCTTACTGAAAACTTGTGTTGAATAAAATATATTGCTATT
>OZ026602.1:31762976-31772976 GCA_964020085.1 Micromussa lordhowensis | reverse complement strand
ACATGCTCAAAGTGTTGCTACACAACAACAGGTCAAACTCGGCAATGTTTATGTTTAAATTAACGCTACTGACCAAAAATACTGTCCATATTTTTAAACACAATCAGGCTTTGAGTGTGCAGTAGGTATTGCAGATGGAAGATTGTATTTTAGGCATGGAAAGTTAAATGGAATTTAGCACGTTTCTACCTCTGGATAAAGAAGAAGATTCAAACTGGCGAATGTAAAACTTATGCACATAAAATTATTTCCTAATTTTACTCAACATTGTATTACCCAGTCTCATATCAAAAGTCATTTAAACATGATTTTTGTTGGGTATGTGCTACGCTTATACATGTCGCTCACCTGAACCTTGGTGTCTCTTGAAAATTTAGCTGCTTGAATGTGACGTTGAAGAGTCCTTACAGAGTGACCAGCAACATTTAATTTCGCTTTCACTGGATCCACTTCTTTCCCCTTTCTTTTCTGTGGCTGTGGACAAATGCCATGCAACCTTTCCAGCTCTGTTGGGTCATCTCCATTCAAAACTTCTTCAAGTTCTGCAGAGCCAAGGCGTGCCCATAAGTAGCTAACTCCTTGCCTTTGACTACACGTGCTGTCTACAGAACCATCCCCAAGGTTGTTCAGCTCTATTTGGTCACTCACTTCAGCAGGATTCACGCTCTCCACTAGGTCTCTCACTTCAGCTAGACTTTCCAACTCATCCTGATTTCCCATCTCAACAGGACAGTCTCCCCCTTTGACCTCGTCTTGAACTGCAATGATTCCTCCCTCAAATGTTTCATTCCAAGCTTGCTGTAAGATTCCCACAGAACTTTGTTCACTGGTGACTGTGCTGATGGGAGAAGGTGAATCCAATGAATTTTCACCAGCATCATCTAGATAAGCAAATCCTGGTCCCCTTTGCAGACAAATCCATTTGTGGCCAAAGTTGGAGAACATCGTTGTCTCCCATTGCAGATAATGTGAATCTGCAGAAATGTTGTTAACAGTTTCCATCGCAAAATAGCGAATATTGTAGCTTAATAACCCAAAAGGCATCCTATCAATGGGAAGTCGTGGACCTGAGCCATCTTGTCTTGGGGTTCCAAGCCCCTTGGCCAAGTAATAAATAATGTTTTCTTTGCCATTCAAGTTTAATGTGTTTATGCCCTTGCAGCACAGTTCAATAAAGTCTGAAGGAACAAATTCTCGAAGATCACTCCCAAGTTCTAAGGACATATATTGCCAGAACAGATTTTGGAGTAAGTCCCGTCTCGTACGAGAGCTCATCACCATTAACAGCCTGACAACCTTAGCAATTGTATCTCCATGGCATGTCTCAGGATTAGCTGAATTGGCATGTGGTGAATGTGCAAACACTGGAGATAATGGAGTATTGTTTTTACTCATGGACTGAGGAGTTGAAGTTACACTCCCATGACCATTTGCTTTACTGGCAAGTGAAGTACTCTGTAGTCCACCAGAAAAATAGTTCACCTGGAGGTCCTCTTCTGCTTCCTCAAGTGTTGCATATTTTTTCCGTAGAAAGGAATTGACTTGATGCCTGCATGCATTACCTGTGCAAAACATGAATAAAATTGCTTTTGATATTTTGTTCACAAACCCTTTTACATGTCTCTTGTCGTCAACAAGTGAATAAACGATTAAAGCCATTTAGCATTTCTTTCCATGTAATCTTGCTTGCTAATTAAACAAGTAATAATAATTCAAACCAACAAAAACAGGAACAATAACAACAATCCCAATCTTGTTTTCAGCAAATGGCAGACTTACATTATTATCTTGTTATCAGCAAATTACAGAACTCATATTGTGACCATAAATACCACGACGATCATGTATTGTTGAGAATTAAATTTACCTGATCTTTTTGGCATTCCAGTTGTGCAGGCCAGAGCATCTGCGCATTTTTCCCAGAAAATGGGGTCTTTGACAGAAGGCCATTTAAATGAACTGCATTCACTTTCGTCTGACATTGGTGAAAATAGACCCACATACTCTATCAGAGCCTGTCTTTCCTCTGTGGACCATACTGCAGGCTGAAGTGTCTGACCATCCTAAAATCAAAATAAAATAAGAGAATTCACATTAATATAAACTAAACAATAACAACAGCAACTAAAATACAAATAACTACTAATACCCTTGAACAACATGACACCAGACTTGAGTCTGACATTATATTTATTTCATTTTGTATGTCCTTTCATTCCCAGTATAAAGTAGACATCACTGTATTTACAACATCTGTTCGAAAATGCTAACAATAAGAATTCATTCCGGCAAATTATGCTGTGTATTTTGTGCCATGCCAAGAAAAATACAATATGAAAACGCTTTAATTGAGGCACAAAATAATTACAAATTACAGTTCTTTACCTTGTCTGGTTTGAAGTTGAAAAGACTCCTCCTGGATGAGAGGTTATTTGACTGACCTCCAGCTTCCCTTCGATTGGCTTTTCCAGCCGGTTTCCCGGGAGTTGAGCCACTTGGTTTACTCGATCTCTTCATAGAATCTCTCTTACTTCAACGGCTTGCAACGGGAAAACCATAAGGGGTAGACCCGAGTAGACCCCGAAAATTTTAAAGTTGAAAGGATAAGCTAACTTAGCGAGCAAAAAAATTGGAAAATACTGGCAACAGTAAGTAGCTATAACCTCAAGAAAAGTAGTAAAGTCTACGATCAAAACAACATGGCGGCAGCCACGAGGTCGTAACTTTTGAAACGGCTACAAATGCGAACAAACTCTTCAACTTGAAAAATAACATAACCAGTACTAAGCCAAATTATTCCTCTTACTTTAAAAAGAATTTGAACCGCATAAAATAGAACACGGACTTGGAGAAAGACGGAATATTAGACAGCCTGACCTCACAAAATTGATGTTCTCGCGCACAAAAACTACTGAAAAATACCGCATTCTGATTGGTCGAATTTCGTGACGCACACCGCCTGTATAGTTGGTAAGGGATTTACACCAGATCCGTAGCTAGCAAATACCGTTTTATCTACTCGCCGAACTGCAACCTGCAACTCTTGTTAGTGTTAAAATGCTGGCCATGCTAACATTTTATTGAATTATCTATCTGAAACTCTATGCTTAGCTCCCATGCATGCAACTCACTTTCATTTTAAAACATGCAGCTCTCTGCATGTTTTAAGGCTGGCATCATTATATATCAAAAATTAACACCAAAAAAAGAGAGAATTCACCTACCTTTCTCTACATAAAAATGAGTATAATTTATTTTCTCACCCCCACGTCGTTCAGAAAGGCTTTTCTCTTTGGAGGAGACGGTTTAGGGCCAGGATCTGCTTCTACATAACTCCCTTGCATGACTAAATCTCCAAGGTCACCTACAAGAGGATCTGAATGGTTAATATCTGTTTTCAAAAGTAACCATAATCCCCCAAAAAATAATCTATGATGATATAGTAAACAACGATAAAGGGAACAATCGGTTGGAAAGTGCATTGTAATGTACAGTACCGCTCAAATGTAAGTTACCACCGTCTCGCGAGACGCGTCTCGTTTCTCTCGAGACGTGTCTCGTTTCTCTCGAGACGAGTCTCGTTTCTCTCGAGAAGTTTCTCGTTTCTCGCGAGTGCACTGCAAGTACCAACGCTTTGCCTTTAGGTGAATGTACAAACGGCATTATCCGTTCGAACGGCCAAACGCACGGCAAGCGAACGGATAACAAATGGCTAGACAAGCCATTCGAAACGTCGGTTGAACGGCTGAACGGATGCAACATTTTTTCGAACGGTAAAGTCGAACGAGTGAACAGATGCAATTTTTTCGAACGGTAAAGTCGAACGGGTGAACAGATGCAATATTTTTCGAACGGTTAAGTCGAACGGGTGAATGGATGCATTTTTTTTTTCGAACGCCAAACGGCTAGACGGCAGAAGCAAAAAGACATAAACACTATTTCTGTGACAAACGTCGTTCAAACCAAGAGATTTTCCAAGTGTGTATAGGAATTGACAACGGAAACTTTGACAACGTATAGGAATTGACAACGCTGCTTTCGCAAAGCCGTTTTCAGTGTTCTAAGTAATTTTATAAATGAAAATAGCGCAATCTCAAAATAATTATTTTTGAGTGGCGCCATCGTCACGCTTTTGTCATGCATGCATGTATAGTCTTCTGCGTGTGCTCGCCGACTCAGAAACTTGCTTGTTTTGAAATTTGGGTTACTCTAGAAAGCTACTTCCCAGTAAATATGTTTTTTTATAACCTTTGCTACAGGGGCCATTCCGGACAGAAAATAAGCTCATTTCGCGTCGCTACCACACCGTGGGTCTGGGATTCCGGGACACATCGTAACAAAAATTGTAAACAATAAAATTTCCACCATGTCGAAAAAGCAAAACAAAGCGAACCCAGTATCTAATTCAGAACCAACCGATAAAAATGTACCGTTACTAAACTGATGAAAATAATTACAACCGAACAAAAAGCCAAAGCCAATTTGAGACTCTCGATTCACAGGTTTGAGCACGTGACCAAAAGTGTGATAAACTCTACCGAATGATTCATTCGCGAACGAAAACTCTCTCCAAGAATGACTTCAACAGTGCTTAGAAATTTGTATGGCTTACACTTTAGAACTTAAGACCTCTTGTGTAACGGTGGCCGTATACGTAGTAAGGTCGACAATTTGTTTGTTCGTAGGTACGCGCGAGAATCAATTTCTTTGGCTATACGTTTACTTTGTAGAACATGCATGTAAACAGCAGCTCACGGCAATCAAGGAATCGTTCGTTTCAGTTGTGTTCAAGTTGTTGGAGAGCCAAGTTGTTTGTCCGTTTAGCCACGTTATGTTTGAAAAACACGACGTTGGATGAAAATGTTTGATCGTTTAGCGCGCCGGGGCTTACGAGTCAAGATTGCAATGGATAGCTCGATCAAGCCATCCGAACAGCAGACAGTTGAGCACGCACCTTACGAACGCCCCAAAATAATTATTTTGAATCGTCCAAAGGGCTAGTTGTTTTTTTGAACGCACGGCAAGAGCCGTTCGAACAGCAAGAATTTTTTTCAAACACACGGCAAGAGCCGTTCGAACGGCAAGGAAGACATTAGACCGACGTTCGGAGGCGTTGCAAATTCAGTACGATGAAGCTGAAAACAAACAAACTTTCTGTTTTAATTTCGACTTCACCGATTTGACAACACAGTGCAAACGGAAATCTCTGATACAATAGATAGTACAACGACCTCTCGCGAGTATTATATTCCATACTAAATGGTTCAGTGACTCTCGCGAGAAACGAGACTCGTATCGAGAGAAACGAGACTCGTCTCGAGAGAAACGAGACGCGTCTCGCGAGAAACGAGACGAGAGGTGGTAACTTACATTTGGGCGGTACTGTACTTGTGAGAGATGCAAGGTGAGCTCTTGCCAATTTCAAGTTGGCCTCCTGATAGGATGTATACATGTAGGTTGAAACTTCACTAGTAAGTAGCTAAATCCATGTGGCCTATTTATTTATTTATTTATTTATCAATGGTGAAGGCACATTATTGAATACAACCAGAAACACTATACATAGCGTTAACACTGGGGACCCTTAATTAATTTCTAAATAAACTTGTGTACAACTGTGTGACTTAAATTATATAGTTTTGCAATGATCTATTTCAGATGTTGAAAACGTAGCCTCTTACCGTTTCTTGTTGACTCCCTGATGAAGGTGGCCCTTGCTTGCTTTTGGATACCCTTCATCACGCAGAGTTCTTCCCTAAAACATATAATACACATACATGACTTAATGACATCATTGTTACTCAAACCAGGCCTGAGTTGGAACAAACTTAACCAATAAAATTAACTGAGAACAAAGAATGAGGACTTTTTGTTGTAAACGAACCAACAGCAACAAAGAATAGATAAAAAATAAACAATAGATCTACAGTGAACAACATTTTGGAAAATCCAACAAAGTTTCAGGAGATGTGGACCTCTTGGGAAACAATGTAATTTTTTGATTGGTTGGTTTTGGTTTCCAACGGTTACGTTGTACATGCAGTTTACAGTCACAAATGATGAGATTTTCTACCTGTACATTTTTTTCCATGTAAATTGCTATGATGATACTTTGCCATTAAAATCATATGAAGAAAGTAAACAGTGTAGTGGAGCTGATGGAATGCAAATTCAGGTAAACAAACTTTTCTTTTTTCTCATTTGCATGGTTAAAACTAATAGCTACTAGTCCATAGACCCTGTCGCTCATCAGACATATGCTAGGATAATTGGTTTATTATAATGTTATCATTTAACCTGGTTCAAACTTCCTTTTCTGGTCAATTAATATTTGATTTGGTATAAACAAGTTATGTAAAAAATTGTTTACCCTGATTTGAATTTGAAATCATCTTCTTCATGAGAAGAAATATGTGCACTGCTTGTGCTCTCGTTTAACTTTTTTTCCACAATGTCTGCTGTTGGTACATGTATTTGTGGCACCAAGGGTGTTGGCATCCTTATTTGTACAGTTCTGTTGCATTTCTTCAGCTACAGAAGCAAAGTTTGCATACTGGTTTTAGTGAACATACCACAAATAATCTAATTTCCATGAGGTTACCTTCCATAAATGGCTCTTAGGCAAATAAAGTAAGTGTGTTTTCTTCAAAAATATACCTCCCACAAGGATGGTTATTATTTTGCTTAGAAAACTAACCCCTGGAATTTCTTGTTTACCGATTTAACAACCCTCCCCCCCCCCCTAAAATTTCCATTGATTATTCTTGGAGTAAGTATGTATATTTTCTGAAACCAAACATTGTAAAACTGATAATTAGAAAAGTCTTCAGCATGCATATGATCACCACTGTAAATTCCATTTTACCTTCCCAGCTCTTGCCCAAAAGGGTATTTTCAGCTGATTTCTGCTTTTGTGCAGGCTCTCGAAATGTCTGTTCCTTATCTCCTTAGAGTGCCCACAAAGCTGTGGCAGAGTCTTTGTCAGCTACAAGAAAAAAGTAGGCTAAAATTAGCCTTAGAAATGATTGTGACCGAAGAGCCGATATCCCCAGAATTCAGGTTGGCCATTGCTCTGTATCGTTTATCAAGGGGAGATTACTATTATACAATAGCAGAAATGACAGGACTGGGGGTGTCAACCATGTGTACGATCGTCAATGAAGTCACACGAACAATTGTGGACAACTTGTGGGGCGAATGTATTGGCCAGCAACTGCCAAAGAGTGAGGAACACTTTAAGGAGAAGATAGTTGATATGGAGGAACAGTGGCAATTTTGTTGTTGTTGGGCTGCAGTTGATGGATAAGTAGTAAGGATGTCAATGGAGTACAAGTACCTCCAGTTGTACTTGGAGATTCTGCTTTTCCTTTATCTTCTTGGCTTATGAAGCCATACACAAATGCAGTCCCAACACCAAAACAGTACAACTTTAATTACAGGCTGAGTCGGGCAAGGATGGTCACTGAAGGGGCCTTTGGGCAACTCAAAGGTAGATGGCGCATACTGCTGAGGAAATGTGAAGTAGCACAAGTGAACTGAAAATGGCAGCCCTTGCATGTTTGGTACTTCACAACATTTGTATTGATCTTGGAGATACATTGCCAAGAAAACTGGACTTGACAATTGACCCGGTCACCAATCAGAGACGCAGTAGGGCGAAGGTAAGGGAACTGCTTCAAATGAGGGAATGTGAGAAGATCAGAGACACTTGCTATCAAGGTTTACTGGTTCGAGATGCTCTTGCTGAGAAATTTTGGTTAGAGAAAGAAACTGGTATCATCAAGTAAACAGAACTAAACTGGGTTTTAAGTTTATTCATCTATCATACAGTACTTCTACCAAAGTACATGTAACAGTAATTACACTTCATGAAAGAAGTGTGTTGAATTATGGCATGTAGAAATCACAGATGTAAGATGAGGCACAAGGATTGTCAGAAAATTTGTTTGACAAAGACAATATTGGCTCTAATAAATATAATAATATTAACAGTAGCAAAGTAAAGTAAAACCTTATTTAGGCAGGGTGGCCCATTCAGCATCATGGCTGGTATCCAGAACGGCCCAAGCAAGAGGTTTTCTAATCAATCAAAGAATGAAGACCAGAACCAGTCTGAGTCCAACATTTTGCTCTGTCCACCCAGTTGTCAACCATTCTACTTATCACTGTTGTGGTACATCGGTCTCATGTTGGTCTTGAATTTGAAGTTTTTGAGAGAGTTGACATGTGGACCAATAAACAAATGTTAATAATCACAAAAGCAGTTACACTGATACAAGGTTGCTTTCTCCTTTCATTATATGTAAGCTATTAATTTTGATAGGTAGAGAGACTTGTTATCATGTAAGATGATATGGATGAACTGGGTGGCAATCCAATTTCATTCCTAGCTGTCTAAACAATTGATTGTAAGAAATAGCTCTTGATAACCTCTCCTGTATCACAACCTTCATTTTTACCCATTCACTTTTAAAAGTGGGCAAAAAGAATTTGTAATCAGGATCATGGATAGCAAAAGGTGAACCAAGGCACTAGCCTCGATAGGAAGTTTAAATTTCTGTAGTTTTGTGTGGTTCCTGTTAGTTTAAGAGACTCTCTTTTATGAATAAAGAACTATATGAGAGTTTTTTCCTGATATTACAAATGAACAGACTTAGGCAAATGATTTATTATGCAACTGAAGGTTATAACACAACAATACTACCAAACTTACAGTGATTACCAGCTGCAGGGAAACCTAAAGCTGCAAAAACTGACATAACGTTTCCTGTCTTGGCCCTTGGACTAAAAGGCCCATCTATTTCTAACCAACTAGACTTAGTAATACCAATTTCAACTATACAACTTATTTGGTCATTTCATGTTAACAATAATAAACATTTACATGGTTTATTTTGAAGTTTTGGTTAAGTGTTTGAATCAAAAGAACCTTTATGAGCATAGAAATTCAGCTGCTCAAAGTCAGAATTCAGTACAACATAATTTTTGTCATTCCTTTCAGAAATCCTCTTAGTTTCTCTTAAAAGTCCTGATTACATTTCCCATACAGATCAATCAAAATTCAGCTTTGTGTCTAACTTTTAGCCTTACTTAAGTTGATGTTATAGACTACAATCACCTCGAGTGAGATATTACATAGAATGATAGGGGGCTTGTATTCACTTCTCTCAAACTTAGTGGAGAACCTCTTGGGTTAGGTTACTTGAATCTGTGGACAAAGAGGGGGAAGGTGCCATGGGGGGTACTGATACTGGTTGAAATGACCTGTGGTTTCCCTCCCACAAGGTGTAATCAGACTGAGCAGCAAAATTTGGGGCAGGCATAGAAAGACCTTGGTTAATACCACTTGGGGAAACATAACCCCCCTGATGATGACTAGCTAATCCATACTGTGCCTGTGGGTTAGGGTTGGAATGTGTTAAAAGCAATTGGAAAAGTCTGACCTCATGCTCTCTTGATTTCTCAATACCTGATTTTAAGAATTGGATGAGCTGTTTTGTGGGGTCATTTTCAATTGCCCTCATTAAGTGAATGGCTTCAACCAATGGGTCTTCTTTTTTCAGTTTCTTGGTTGGCGCTGATTTCACAGGCACAAACTGCTTACCAACACAGTCTTGAGAAGTTTCACTATTGCCCTCATTTTCTGTTGACTGAGTTACCTCCTTTCTTGTTGCTGATGGCTCTACGTCTACAGCCAGTTCTGGTCTGCAAGAGTCGCATGTTTTGACAACTTCAAACAACTGATTGAACCAGGTACTGTAACCCTTGTCATCTTGGAATCGTTTCACCCCAGTGGAAGTTTTGGTGGTCAAAGCTACACGCTTACATTCTGCAACAAGCTTTTTAAATTTTGATCTAAGTTGTGGTACAGTAAAGGAAACATTTTCATTCCTAGACTTGCATCTCTTCTTAAGTTCAGCAAGTACCTCGATATAGATCTGTCCATTTTTCTGAGTTTTAACATTGGTGAATATAAGTTTTTTCTTTGAATAATCACTAC
>OZ026602.1:31745476-31755476 GCA_964020085.1 Micromussa lordhowensis | reverse complement strand
AGAGTGAATAAATAAATGATATATGGTACAGGTTGGAAAAAAAATAAAAAAATAAAAACAAAAATTACAGTATATAAAATGGCCAAAATTAGCGTTCATTTTGTTGGTTGATGCCATAAGGTGTTAACATTTGACCTCTTTGTATGAAATAGGCCTCTCTGGCTTTTCTACGGGAGGGATTATTGGTTACTTGAAGTTCTAGAGGGATAAGTAGCATGTCCTTGGCGGAGTGCGAAGACAAGTTGAAATGCGTAGGTACTGCTGCTTGAGCGCTGGCGTGATCAGAATTATTTGTAGCTTGCCTGTGTTCAGTGAATCGTTCGCGAAGGCTACATTTGGTTTCTCCAATGTATTGCTTTTTACACTTTTTACATTCGATCATATAAGTAAGATTGTTTGATTTGCAAGTGATGTGTTGTTTGATCTCCCGTCACATAGTTGTCCAAAAATAGAGTTGATGTTGCAATCTTTCTGAAAACACGTACGCAAGGACAATATATGCCAGTGTGGCCAGTACTATAATTATGGTTTTATCCAGCTTGAATGGTTATTTTACCTGTAAAATATAGTTAACTAATGGGAGCTTAACACAACCTTGGTCCTTAGTGCATATCAGCGTCTTCATCGCCACTGAAACATCTATTACACTCATCTCGCACAAAGAAACCTTGCGTGACATTACTTATTATATAACTGCCTTGTTCTGCATAGCAGAACATAAACTGACCTTTGTGTTGTTGAACAGTACTTTATTACAACTGGACATTGTTAGTAAATGTAATCGATACCAAGGTATGCTTATATCCATTAGGTTCGAATTGCGTGCCTCATTGTTTGTCTTGCGAGTACACGTTGCACTATAAGTTTTATCTAGTTTACTTCGTCTTAGGGGTGATGTAGCAGCTCTCCTAAGGTCTCACATGATTGGCTTGCTACCCTTTGAGAGTACAATAGAACAAACAACAGAAAAAATGCCCCTATCCCTAACACAATAGCAGCTGCTACAATGATAAAACAAAAGCAGCTTTGGACAGCTGCTACACTACTGCGTCTTAGTGCTGTATTTTGTCTTTGCGATTATGCCTCCTCGACCAGCCAAACGCCGTAACCACCCGGTTAGCCTTAACCGGAAAACCATGTCTCTGGCAGAGCTAAATACCTTACCTAGGAATTCTTTGATTCTTCTCGTGTCGGCTCGTAATCTTGTGACAACTGGCATGAAGACCCACTTGGCCCAGCGGGTTTTCGAACACGAACAGGCAGGCACGCATGCACCTCAACAGGCAGCTCCAACAGCCTTGAACGAAAATCCTTCGGATGTTGGGTGACCACAGCTCCCAGATAGCCAACCGATGCCTTCGGTCTCCACATTTTTGCTGGATCAACTTCTTCAACTCCCTGAGATCATCGCTGAAGTGGTTGCCCCTCAGTGCTCCGACCAAGTTGCTGGCTTGCCACAGGACATTCCTCTACTTTCTCCTGCCAGCGGCCCCACCACTGGCCTCAATGTGCCGAACGCCCTCCTAAAAAACTCAAATGCCACGTCGGGAGAATTCCAGGATGGCGGCTTATCGCAACCTCAACTAGTGCCCAGTCTCCTCCCAACAGCTCTTCAAGGTTCCCTGGGTGTTCCAGTCCACCAACCTGCCCCAGATTACAGATTACAGCACATGGGAATAAGAAAGACAAAAGTGTTCCTTTTCTTCCTGTCAGTTGTACAACTAAAAAGCGCATCAAAGCAACTGTGAAAAACCAGAAACCTGCAAAGGCTATGCGAGACCTGTCTCGATGTTCAACCATAACGACTGCTGAAAGTTCTGCCGATGTGCCAAGAAATCTGAAACAAATTTACAATGTACGATCCTCACTGAAGAATCAAGAGAACAAGGATAGAGGAATCCCAGTAGAGAGTGACAAAGATAAGCTTCATAGTGCCATGATCATTGCAGTGCAAGAGCAGGGAACGGTGGGTGAAGGAGAATTCATTCACAGCATTACAGCATGGCCAGAGCCAATGTGTATCCTGGGGTATCAGCACCAGTTCCACGATATTTCATGCTTTTGTTCTAGTCAAGTTGGTTACCACCTGTTAGGGAATCGACACTACTTTCAACTTGGGCGAATTTTATGTCACACCAACTGTTTACAAAAGTTTGATTCTCGAAAATAGCAGGGACGGGAACTCGCCAACCTTTATTGGACCCACTCTCGTTCATATGAGTCGTTCCTACACTGCATACTGCCACTTGGCATCTAAGCTTCCAGAGGAGGACAGTGGCATCGCAGATCTCCGAGATGTTGTCACAGATGGTGAAGTAGGGCTGGCGAAAGCGATGAAAGTGTTCGATCCACAAACATCACAGCTGCACTGTAGCCGTCACTTCAGAGAAAATTGCCAAGACAAACTGAAATCTCTCTGAATCAAGGGAAACGATCAGAACTACTTCATGGACGCCATATTTGACACCACTATTGATGGCATTTTTCACGGGGGCCTATTAGACTCTCAAGAAACTGAAATGTTCGATGCTCTTTTACTATCACTTGGGAAGGGAACTGGATCTCCGGCCACAAGGAAGTGAACCACAGTTTTTTTCTTGGTTGACTCCATGATGAAAACAACGCTGACTGTAGAGGCTCTACAAAGTGCTGGTTTGGAAGAAGAGGCTAAAAACAAATCCCTCTGAAAGTGTGAATCATGTATTATAGGAAGCTGCAGAGAACAAGGAGATGTCACTCCCAGAGTTCATTGCTCTTACCAAAACTGTAGCAGATAGTCAACGACTAGACATAGTACGGGCAATGGTAAGAAAGGGCAAATATCGGCTGAAGAAAGATTTTTCATTCTTGAAAGTTTCGGAATCCAGGTGGATGCATGAAATGGACAGGAGCCAGAGAGACCGCCACCTTCAGTTAGAGTTGCAGACAGGATTAGAAGCTGAGAGAGGTCCAACTGCAGCAAATGGAATATCAGCATCAACTTTCCCGATGACCTATGGAGAGGCAAAGCTTTCACACATTCCAGGTACAGTGCTAGCATCTATCTGGAATAAGGCGTCGGAGTATCTTTCCACTCCAAACACAGCCATTCAAGTCCCATCAGAAGAAGAATGCATCATAAGGTACTCTGTCCATAGTCGATCTACACAGAACTCCAATTCTGGCACCCTTGCAGAAGACGACCAAATGACGTGCACATGCCTAATGTTTAAATCTAGTCCTAATGTGTGTTCACACACAGTGGCTGCCGCACAGAAAGCCAACATGCTACCAACATTTCTTAAATGGGTCACTGATGCCAGCCCTTAAACAAACATTTACGATATTTCAACAGCTAATGACTGGCGTGCCGCAGGACAGAAAGGGGGAAAGGCGAGAACAGTGTGTCAGCCATTGCAACCACCACCGTTGACTTGTTTCGCCAGAGGAATGGCTACTTCCGAGAGGCCCAGTGAACACCCAAGTCGGTGTAGTGCCTGCACCACTCCTGACATGAATGCAGCCCCTAAGACCGATGTTTATGTCGCAAACACAGCAATATGTAGGCACTGGTCATGTTCCGTTAAGTTTTCCTGCAACAGTGACACCCCAAATGAAGTCACAGCAACCTTTTGCTTCGCTTCCCACAACGTCAACCACACCTGAAGGGGGAAGGTCGCCATGGCACAACAATAATCCATTTGTTATCATGCGTTAACCCCAAGGGTCAAGAAATGTGCTGGATGCCCTTTTCTGTTTTGAGATCCTATGGGTCCACCTTTCATTGGACTTGTTATCCAACACAAAGAGAAAGATCTCTATCACGATAAAAGTGGAGTCCTGAAGATCTCTAGTGAAGCCAATCATTATTATCAGCTTTGCGCACTATCCGTAAGGTTGGATCATTGGCTGTGGCAGTCTCGACTTGCTTCGGCAGTAAAGCGGCTGGCATGGCTGCACTTGCCACGCTGTATGCAAAATCTTCAGTTTCCCGGGTATCCTCATCTTGAGTTGGGCCAACAGGCAGGCAGCTGAGGACGTCTGCTCCATTATCTTTGCCTCGTATGTACGTCAATGTGTATTGAAATTGCTGCAAGTACAGGAGCCACCTTTCTATCTGGGCAGATGGAGGCTTGGACTTTGCACTGAGTACTGTGACTAACAGCTTGTGGTCAGTGCAGATCTCGAATTTAATTCCATATAGGTACAGGTAAAACTTCTCGCAAGCCCATCTGACAGCTAGAACTTCTCTTTCGAACTGGGAGTATCTTCCTTTAACTTTGCTAAGCTTCCAGCTAGCGTAATATATTGGCCTGTAAGTCACCGCTTCTTGTTCTTCCAACAGGAGAGGCATCGGTTGTGAGCCGTGTTGTGGCACCTTGTATGTGGTAGGCCATCACTGGTGCTCTGGTTAGCAGGTCTTTGATTTCCAGAAAGGCTTTGCTCTCTTTTGCACCCCACTACCACTTGCCATCTTTGCTGGACTTGAAATGGTTGCAAAGTTTGGGATGAACTTCGCACAGAATTGAACTGACCTGAGAAAACTTCTTACTTTAGACTGGTTTTGGGGTGTTGGTGCTTCAACGATAGCCTTCACTCGCTCACTGCAGACTTTCAATCCCTCACCAGAGAGTACATCACCCATGTAAACCATGCTACTAACAGCAATGTCACACTTATCATAGTTCAGGGTGAGGCCAGATTCCTCTAGTTTGCACATGACCCTGTCTAAGTTCTCATTGTGTTCTTTGTCATCTGCCCAATGACTCGCTGGTCATCATGGAGGTTGTATGCACCTGGGTAGCCTTTAATTAGTTGCCACGTGATTTGCTGGAATTTTTCTGTGGCCATGTTCACGCCAAAGAGTAAGCATTTCTACCTGTATAAACCATCAGGCGCAGCAAATGTTGTGATATCCCGAGAGCCTGGATCTAACTCAATTTGGTGGAAGGCCATATTTAGATCTAGCTTGGAGAAAACTTTGGCATAGGAGACCTCCCTGAAGCGTCTCTTCAACTGTTGGAATTGGGTTGGGTGTTTCTCCCGTACAATGGCCTGAATTTCCTTGCCTCATGTGAAGACATATTCTGATGCCACCATTAGGCTTCTCCACTACAACTAAGGGATTCACCCAACTGGTTGGTCCCTCCACCTTTTCAATGACATCAAGTTTCAGCAATTCTTCTAACTTTTCAGTGACTTTAGCTCTTCTACTAAAGGGAATTCTGCGTACAGGCTGAGCGACTGGTTGAACATTCTCATCAATGTGGAGTTTTAGCTGATACCGTTTGAGCTTGCCAAGACCTTGAAATACTTCTGGGAATTTGGTCTTGAGTAGGGCCTTTTTGTCAATTTGGTTTGCAGGGCTTTGCGCTTCATCAGATTTAACGTCACAGCTGTTAATGGACACGCCGATCCTTAACACGCCCAGTAACTTGGAGGCCTTGTGGCCTAGTAGCGTCGCTGCCTCTCCGCACGTTACATAAAACTCAGTATACAGGGATTTTTGGGTCTGTGGTACCTGCACATTAAAACTATACTTCCCCTTAAGCTGGAGTAGCTCTACAGAAGCATAAGCATAAACTCTCTTATTACACTCCAACAATCTAGCATTGCCCCCTGTTACAAAATTAAACATTTCCTTTGACATTAAATTATAACTAGCACCAGAGTCTATAACAGTGTTTACATGCTTATCTTCAATCAAGAGTTCTATAGTGTTCGGTCCATCAGTGCTCCTGGTGTTGAACACGTAAAAATCATCATTACTTACGCAGTTCTCGTCACTCGTGTCTCCGGTCACATTATGTACATCGTGTTGATCCTTTGAATTTCCTCCTCATCGTCCACAGTTGGGTTTTGCTTGTAAGTTTCCATGACCATAACCTGTACTGCGGCTAGAGTCCCGTCCTTTATTCTGCTTGAATTGACAACATACTTCAAAGTGACCCATGGTGGCATCTTCCATGATTTCTGAAGACCACAAAACTGACAGCAGTGCCATTTGACCATTACCTGCATTACCAAATAACTAGATTGGAAGTAATTCATACAGTAGTCCGAAATTAGCCAGCCATCGTGAAGTTAATAATCATGAAGAAACTAGTGATATATCTACTTCTGAGCCTCGAGTGAAGGAGGAGCCTAATTGAACGCATTTCATAACTGGTAGGGCTAGTGATAGCATTTCTTTAAGCCCAGAATCTAAAATAACTACAGGTGAAGATGCCGACCATGATAACTCATCCGTGACAGAACAAAGATTTTGTGACATCTCTTGCATCTTCTGAAAGCAGCAACGGTAGCAGCGATATTTAAGAATCAGAAGATGAACTGAAAGACCTTCCAGATTACGTACGTGAAACTACCGAGGAGGAGGAATTGTACAACAGTGATAAGGCTAAACTACCATTGTTTGATGGGAGTTCAGTAACCGTTCTTCAAGCACTATGCATGTATCTTGCTTGGTTTCAGAGCACCCAGGAACAAGTAAAACTTCACTATTCGATCTTTTGCACCTCCATCATGAACAACTTTTACCTACAGAAAATAATCTGCCTGGTTGGTACGAAGAAGCACATCCTTTTGTAAAGCCGTTTCTTTTGCCATTTGTTGTTTGTGACGTATGTCCTAACGACTGCATGCTTTTTTGTAAAACTGACCATTATGACTACTCCAAACTAACAGAGTGCCCCAGTCCCAAGTGCAAAAGAGGGCAGCGCAAAAGTTTTATTATTATCTGCTTGGCCCTTGCTGGAAGCGCATTTATGGCAATGCAACTATTGTGGAAGTACTACAATCTCACAATCACCATATGAATCCCACAGTTAATGTGAACGACATTATAGGTTCGAAATCGTGGAGTAAAGTCCACAAGGGTTTTTTAAAGGCGAAACACGTGGTGTCTCTGCACAACTGTCTACAGATGGCGTCAATCCTTTTAGCAGCAACAAAGTTGTATATTCCATGTGGCCAATAATGCTCACGGTCTTAAACTTGCCGAAACGTATTAGGAACTTGTTTTCTAACATGATGCTTGTAGGCATCATCTCAGGTAATGGCAACCAAGAAGCAAAACATTTGGACTCTTACCTAGAGGTTGTTGCTGACAAACTGCTGTCTCTGTCTGGCTCAACATTTTATGATGGATACAAGAAAGCCCCATTTGAATTCAAAGTGCAGCTTCTGAGCTATGTTCTGGATTAACCAGGTTTGAATAAAGTCTTCCCCTCGACTGGAGCAAACGCACTTCAAGGGTGTACATGGTGTGACATGAGTGGTAAGCTGATTTTTTTTTTGGTCGCTAATTATCGGATCATAATAAATGCGTCATAAGGAAAGTTCAGCTCCCCGCCTGTTGAGCTGCCAATCACTCTTACTATTGTAGCTTGTCAACCCCAGTAATAGACCTTTAAATTGGAAGGAAATCAGCATTTGCAATAGAAAATTACCTCAAGAGGAATTGAGTTTCCGATAGGTTTGAGTTATGTAGAGCTCAAGTTATCAAATTATGTAACCAAACTTCATCAAAATTAGCTGGACCCAGTAGAGCCAAATTAAACTAAATATAATTAACCGAAATGTTTGTTTCCCACAAATTATTGAGGCAGTTGCTTGATATCTTTAATTATTCATTGCAACTTTCTATCATTTATTTCAGATTGCTGTGGATGGGATAATGAAGTTTTGTTTGCGGGGACTTCTTGGTCAACAACAGCGGACAACTTTTTTCAAGTTCCTAGATTTGATTGCATTACTATGCAAGGATTCAATTTCAGAAGATGACATTTCTACACTTAAAGAGAAAGTCAATGTTACACTGGCTCTGCTTGAAAGAGATTTTTTATGGCTAAAAGGGATTTTAGTCACAAAAATTTGAAGATAGTGTGCATGCCCTCATTGGTTGATAGGTGTTGGTATTAATAATTTAGATAAACAACAACTTTAAAGTGTAGAAACATTTACCGGTGTCAGTAGTTTCCTTTGAGTAATAAACAAACAAACAAATATTGTAAAGAAACAGAAACTTGTTAAAAATCCTATCTCGCAGGAGGCAGACCAGTTGGCTATTTGGGACCTTTAGATCCGACTCCGAGTACGACTACGAGTATGAGATTTGACCATGCGGGGCCTGGAATTACCAAAGTTGTACTCGTTGTTGGCTGTCGTGATTTGCATTAGAATATAAACAACGATCAGAAACACCAAGTTTTCAACTTCGCCGCTTTTATTTGCAATGTTTGCGAAGAAAAATGTCTTTGCAGCTGCGATCATGCTTTTTAGTGATGAAATACTTGATGAATTCTCGGTAGTAGTCATTTTCCCAAATTTAAAATTACCTTCCCCTCTGAAGTTTTAGTTTCATCAGAATAAAGACCCTACAAGAACTTAACGTTTTAGAGCGTTTTAGCTCGACAGGGTTCTTCTTTTTGTGGTAGAACATGTTTTAATTTTCACGCTTTTGCGTTGCGTGACATGAAAATGGCCGCCCAAGGAAGGCTGAAAAGATGAGTTATCGCTTTAGTTTTTGCTAACTGAGCGGTACTTGCACTAGAAGAAGTATTCATTTCAATGTATCGGAGCTCTAGAGTACTAATTTTTCGTTTCACTAGCAAAACTCAATGACAGATGTTTCTGTTACGTTACAGCCGCCATGTTTGTGCCCCTCCGAAGGGCACAAACATGGCGTCTCCATACAAAGCTCTATAAATTTGGGTGACACACTTCTTCGAATAACGTGCGAATGCAAAACAGCACAGACTTGATTCTTCACGAGGTTGTTTATATAGCAGTCATCTATCATATCCCAGACTCTTGACTTTATTTGGTAAATGGTTATGATTTTTAGGTTTGGTCACATGACTGGTGAAAACCGAGAATATGAGATGTTTTGCGTGTTTTCCAAGCTGAACAGGAAAAATCCACCCTTTCCGTACTGGAACTACGATCATATCGAGAAGCAAATGGATGACATGTCATCTGCAAAAATCAAATCCGAGTTTAGATTTGGTCACTCAGAACTCCCTCTCCTGGCAGAGGCACTACAAATACCACAGTACTTCATCTGCAGTAATGGGACTGTTGCTTCTGGAATGGAAGGGCTGCTCATGTTGCTGAAGCGGTTCGCATATCTGTGTCGCTTGGGGCGACATGATACCAAGATTTGGACGCTCAGTTCCAGAAATCAGTTTGATTTTGGCTGAGGTTACAGACCACATCTACCATACCAATGGCCATCTACTGCAAGACCTGAACCAGCCTTGGTTAGAGCCACAGCAACTCGAGAGTTTTGCCCGTGCTATTCACCAGAGAGGGGCTGCACTGAGTAATTGTTGGGGGTTTGTGGACGGTACTGTCCGACCAATCTGTCGCCCTGGCCACGGCTGTTCAAGAAGCAGATAACTCTTGTCCAGCGGATAAATTGCTATCCGGAGGATAATATTTATCCGATTGCATCATCTCAATTGTTCGAAGCTTGGATAGCGCTATCCAGCCACTATCCAGCAGATAAAGACAACTGAAGTTATCCATGTCAAGGTAGGTAGTATAACTTTTATCCACCGGATAAAAATGCAGTAGCGAAAGCCAAAATAAACAAGATGGCCACCTGTAGTCTTTATCTCAGGATGAATCATTTGGCCAACCCCAGGAAAGAAAGAGTGTGTCGCCGGGAAATTGACCCATTTGAGTGTTACTCTGAACGTGAATTAAGATTTCGGTATTGGAAGAGAAGGACTTGAATTTATTGTTGACTTGGTGGCAGACGAAATTTCTCCCTCAACGAGAAGAAGCCACACGTTGTCTGCAGAAGAGCAGGTACTGATCACATTAAGATTCTTGGCTTCGGGCAGTTTCCTGGAAGTAATTGGAGATACATTCGGCAGTTACGATAAATCCACCGTAAGTGGAGTTGTTCGTCAGGTAACTCAAGCTCTTGCCGCCAAAGTTAACGATTTCATCGAGTTTCCCGCCACAAGAGCTGAGCGAGATGAAATCAAACAAGGCATGTTTAAAGTTGGTG
>OZ026602.1:31735476-31740476 GCA_964020085.1 Micromussa lordhowensis | reverse complement strand
TAGATGTGAACACAGCAATGCATAAAATAGTATTCTGGGGCTCGGAATTACAAGGATTTTAAAAAACTGGGCCACGAGTTTGTCACCCTTCCTGATATGACAAATTACCAAGCAAAATAGTCATTTAAAAGTGGAGGATCAATTCCAAACATCTCAGATACCTGATTACCATAGAGACAGGTTTGGGCATTTTCCAACAAGGCGCATACAATTTAATAATTTGAAATGTTTCCAAACAACATTTCGACTGCTATTCTGACCTCACTCATTGTTTTGTTATAAAGAGCCATTTGAGGTGTGATGTTGTTCCCTCTAAATGGTGCCTGAAGATGTACCCCCAAGGGATAAGCAGGGTCACCATACAATACAATAATTTATTTGCATTTCCTTGTGAAATAAGGTTACAAGAGATCTATATACATATTTTCTTTTTTTATGATAAGATGTTAAGTAATTTTGAGATTTGTATATAGTTTACTAAGGAAATGCCTAGAGCCAAAATGAACCCTAAGGTTTTCGAGTTTTGCCCTAGGCTTGCCGTGTTGTAATTTTATGTAGCTTACACTCACACAAGTGAAGGTGAAATGGGATGAAATAGCAAACAAAGAGGATCCCCATTGTAAAAAGCTACACATCTCAAGTCAGTCAACAAACTGGACTCATGCAGCATTGTGCTGTCATGTCTTTTGCCCTCAAATGGACCAGCGAGATTTGCAATAAGGCCATTTGGTGTAACCACACTTTGGAATTTTATACTGTGAACACGCTTGTATCCATTATACATGACACGTTGATTATACTTTGGATGACCAATACCTCTAACAGTGCCATCCACAAATCCAATAGCATCTGTGTATCTATGCAACTGATCAGGCTGCAGGAAGGGATTTCTGTCCCAGTTTTGTAGGCAATGACGATGGCTTGTGTATATAAAGTCAAGCACCTCATTAAAGATGAGACAGAGTTCGGTCGGGTTTCTACCAAAGCATGGCACCATATTAGTGTACCGACACGGGTAGGCAAGTCTTTTCAGTAAAATGCACATTGCCTCCATTCCATCGCATACAGACCTTTGAGTACACACTATTTCGTCTGGAATTTGCAAATTCCTACGAAGCAAATCGAGGTCTTGCTTGCCAAACCTCAACTCAGTCCGGCATTCAGACTCATCCCAAGCGTCAATGTCAAAACGCTCAAACTTAAAATATGGGAACGTCAGTCTTGACGAACTTTCATCATAAAGAAGAGCGAATTCCACGTTATTGATTATGTTTTGGTAACGAGAAATAAGCAAAGCGTCGCAAACAGTTGCGAGATTCGCCATATTAAACGCAGAAACTATTTTTCTGTTTTATAAGCTTCAATACGCCAATTTCCATTGCATCATTTCCATTGCGAAAGCAAAACATGACGACACACAGATGAAAACCAGCTAAGTTTAATACAAAATTAGGGAATATAAAAAGTACAAATTAGTACAGCACTGCATTTTTACAAGTACATGTAACTTACCAACTGCAAACCCTCAGACCAAAGGTTCAAGCGGTGATCATGAGCTCATTGAACAAAATTCCTTGCTAAGCTTATCAAAATTGAGCTTGAAAGCGATTCAAAATCAAACACTCCATTCAACGTGCAAGATGGTTAAGTCACCAAACTAAATTCATAAGTCAAGCATGTTTATGTTCTCAATCAGATTTTAACAAGGCGAAAAATAGCCTACTAATACCTCGCAGAATCAACGAACAAATGAACTTCGAGAACATGTGCTTTCACATTCCGCACATCCTGCTGTTCTTTGCTAAAACACTTTTTCTGGCGACGCGACCGAGTTCTCGACCCAGTTCCAGGTTATTTTCTTGTGCATGCGCCGTTCTGTTAGCCGTCGCGTTGTCTTTGCTAAATCAGCTTAATATTGCTTTAAGTCTAAGGGAGCCTGAAATAGATGATTGGGACATAGATGAGTGGGAGTTTGATGTAGAGGAACAATACCGTGGTCCTGAAAATGGGAATGCTGTTAGAAAGCATATAACAAATACCTTCTTTTAAAGAACCCTTTTCAGCCTCCACCATTTCAGTGGCATCAAAATTATTGATATTGCATGGTGAAGCGAAATCTTACTGCTTTACTGTAAGTTTTGTTCCTGAAAGTTGATTTTAAATTATCTTTAGTACATGTAGTTTCACAAGATTTCCTTTGTTTCGACATATTTCAAATAAAACATAATACCCAAACTCTTGCATGTAAACAAAAACAAAGGTGTGGCTGAATAGGGTCCTTTGAAAGCTGTTAGGATTTGCCTATTGGACCAGGTAGTGGCGGGGGTTCCTTTTCAACTGAACTGACACCAGTTAATAAGAAAGTATATGCCCACAGTTATACCCTTCTACTGGTAGTGTTTTGGTTTGCATATGAAGGGTATTTAATTTTTTTATTTTCATCAGTTCATGTTCAGGTACACAAGAACTTCTTACCACCATTTTCGTTGATACACAACTTTCAAAAACAAAACACCCGCGGAAACGTTTCCAAAATTTCTGTCAATCATACATGTTATCGACAGATCGGATCGAAATTCACCAATCACAGCCCACTAGCATGACATAAAGAAGGTCTAAAGGTCACACTAGTGGCTGTGATTGGTGGATTTTGAACTGATCTGTCGATAACATGTATGATTGACGGAAATTTTGAAAATGTTTCCATGGGTGTTTTGTTTTCGAAAGTTGCATATCAACAAAAACGGTGGTAACAAAATATTAATTTGCAGGAGCCCAGACAATGAATTAAGGTAGCCGAACATAGTTTTCAAGTGCTATGCCTAATTCTCAATAACTTTAAAATTATTTATGCTTTGGCGCCAAGGTTAATTACAGAAGTTTTTGTTCTCACATTCTGACTAGGGTGTGTGCTGTTGCCATGGCAATGGGGCTGGTTAAAAACAAGGCTTAAATAATGGTTTTTGTTTATTTAAAAAAAATCCAGTCAGTAGATTGTTTTCATCTTTTGCACACTACGAATTGACATTAAATCCCTTCCATCAACACTATTCTAATAAAATTTTGACATAGGCGATTTCCGTAATTCACCGTTAATCGTTTCCTGTATTAAAAATTTGCTATGTCAAAATTAGGATTTTTCATGCTAGATCATTCACATGGTCTCTGATCTATTTTTTGCCAAATTTCTTGAAATTCTAACAACTGGATCGTTACAAATCAGCACGTTTCTGCTAAAGCAATCGGTCTCAATTTTTCGAGCAACTGCGCATGCGTTGCATTTAACTGTTTTTTTTGGTAGCAAACAAAACCTGAAAATTGATGGGTTCTTTCCATCGCTACATTTTCTAACATATCGTTGTAATAAAATACTAAAGCCATCAATACACTGCATGGAATATTAAAGAAATATAACACAGATAGTGTAGGTGTTGAGTAAATAAAATGATCGCTCTATTGACGGCATGTTTGTTTTTTGAAATCCTTGTGCACATGTTAAATTGCATCTGCAAAAGCGCATACAGAAACTGTGTTCAGCCACCTTAAACATCAAGTACTCCTAAGGTGTCACCTGAACAATGGAACCTCCACCTACACCAGGCTTTTTATTTTTAAAAATAGACTATTCTGGGTAAAAGTGTATCCCTACTATCAACCCACATGGTGGCTCCATGGTTGGTGCACTTGTCTCCAGATTGAGTGGTCTGGGTTCAAGCCCAGACCGGGGACATTGTGTTGTGTTCTTGGGCAAGACACTTTACTCTCAGTGCCTCTCTCCACTTAGGTGTATAAATGGGTACCGGCGAATTTCATGCTGGGGGTGACCTTGTGATGGACTGGCATCCCATCCAGGGGGGGAGTAGAAATACTCCCAGTTGCTTTATGCTACAGAAACCTTATACAAGTGCTGGCCTGGTGAGCCACTTAGGCTCAAATGCATATATACTTTACCTTAGCCTTACAGTCATGTGTCACCATGCAGACCAAGGCTAAACCCAAAAAATTCACAGCAAATAGTTATAACTACTTGCTCAGCTATAAAAACCACTCACAGTAATTGACTTTCCTCTACACAGAAACAAACATGAAATCAAATAAATGTCACAATTTAAACTGTGCAAGGAAAAGTTGAGAACTCAGTTGTAAACATGGAACAACTACAATAAATGATTGATTTAATGACATGCTGGTTCATGTTTAAATACACTAAATGTTAATTCATTCATCAAACTGGCCATGGTAATTGAGACAAATGAACAAAAATATGCAGCGGTGGGCATTATAAATAAATAGTGATCATTGGATTGTTAATTGAAATGACCAAAAATCGGATTGCCCTTAAGAAACATTTGACCAGTTGGATTATTTATTGTAAATAAAAATTATTATTACACTTCATTTTTTACATTGTCTTGTGAAAATTATTTCATTGTAAATTTCAAAAGGAATGAAATGCTGTTTTTTGGACAATATAATCTCTTACTATTAATATAATTTTAAGCAATTACATGTACAATGACTACAAGATTATAAGACATTTAATAAAGACATTTAAAAATGGAAAAGCAAAATGGCTGTATTTATGCAAACAGTGTTTTTTAGGCCCTTAGCTTTTTAATTTCCAACTCTCAAGTTTTTGCCTTTCGAGAAGCAAATTTTCTATCTCCAAATCTAATTTCTGGCTCTCTTTTGTAAGGACAGTCAAATGCAGTTCACTTATTTTTTCTTCATTGCTCTCGCTCTTTCTTTTTTTGTTTCCTGGTGCCTTTTGTGATGCTGGAACTGTCAAAATCTGGCACTCTGGCTTGGGGTTCACAAGCAAAACAAGATTCTGCAACTGCACCATGGAAGAATCATCAACATCTCCATCACCATCAAAAAGGGCTTGCGGCAAGGTACACTGCGGAGGCTCTGTATCACTACTAGTCCCTGGCTCTGTGAGGATCAAACATGATGTTTCCTCCACAGTACTCGTTGAGGTGGTCGAGGCTGTGGTAGAA
>OZ026602.1:31722976-31725476 GCA_964020085.1 Micromussa lordhowensis | reverse complement strand
TCACGGAGTAGTTTGGTTGAGTCTGCTTCATCCTCATCCTTCATCGCTCGCAGAGGTGAAAGAGTGGGCTTTGAACACGTTCGGGGACGCAAATATCGCAAATAACTTTGAGGAAGAGGAGGTTGATGGAAACATTTTGCTATCCTGAACCGTACAGACCACTGAAGTGATGGAGAAGTTGGGATTAACCACGATCGGTAAAAAGGAAAATTCATGCAAACCGTAAAGCAACTTACAGGCAAGCTTATGATTCAGAATATTTTAGGTGCTGGTAGCAGTTTTTCTGACAATATTAAGCTACAATGTAGCTTACTGCTTTTTTCCGTTTATGTATAACTTAATAACTACCAACGCACTTTGTGAAAATTCAGCAACTTCTTACCCGAAAAAGGAACACGACAGAGTTCAAATTTAGAACCTTGGAATATTTGTCTAATTTTTATCTGTCAGATAGCTATATTTTCCTTTGCTATGGCAAGTGCAATTACTGTCACACCAAGATGGGGTTCAACAAATTTATTGACAACTAACAAACATGAACCTAACAGAAGATAGACCCCCATTAACCTTAAGGGTGGGAGGGTAGGATATGAAAGCCTAAGGCAACGACATTGTCCATGAACTTAGTAATCTAAAGCACATGTAGTGATCACATGATCCATCTAGAAACCAATGGCTGTGAGCCATTAATTACATGTAATAATTAACATAATGTAATATTCTACAATAAACAGCTTCACACATATTTTTTTATACACACTCTGCGAGGTAAATATCACAAGTTTTGATTGGTGTAAGTTATTAGATTGCTGTTCTTTGTTGATGGTTGTCATTGTTTCTGTTTGGTAGCTTCATCCTCAGTAGAAAGTACCAAATTGGAACCAACTCACAAGGCTTCTAGCAGACCAAAGGGAAAACTTGCATTACCAGATATAAAGACCCTGGATCCAGCATTAAAGCAGATTTACCTTTCAGTGTAAGTAAATGATGTGGTTTTTAAAGAGCTGTGATAAGTAATTTTCAGTGATTTCGGATGTTGTATTTTTGATTGTTCAAACTCTTAGCTGTTGTCACTGTTAAGCATGCAGTAATGCATAGCATTTACTTCTTTTATGGCATATCAGCAGTTTGAGGACCTTCTGAAGTCCACTCAAAAGTAGTTGTAATCAATTTTGGGTGCTGTCTATGATACATTATGCGACTATAGAAATTAATTGTACTGTAATAATGTTCTTTGTGTTCTTATGATAGAAAAGTCATCTGCTGATAAACTGCCAAAGTGGTCAATGAAACATGATCGATATTAGTCCAGCTACTCAATATTCCTGTTCGGAGTTGCCACGATAATAATGTATGATCATTTCTTAGGAGATCAAAGATCCGCAGGGCTGCAGAGGGTGAATTTCCTGGGGATGCTATACCCACATTCAGAAGTAACCCTGATGCCAATAGGAGATTGGAAAACTTGGTGAAACAGCTTAGTAAAACTTGCACCATTAAAGAAGTTAACTTTGGAGAAGGTAACCTTATTCTAACCTTGTGAGCAAGCATAAACTTTCCAGTTGAGTAACACAGATGCCTAGTCTTTTATTAACTTTACATCCTGCATGAAAGGTGTATACTGCAAGAAATCATTTTTAGCAGGGGTCCTTGTCATGCACATGCAACAGAATTTATTTGAATTCATTTTGTTATTCACAAATATAAAGGAAAGCACATTCTGACATTTTCAACCTAACTGTATAAATAAATTTTGGGCAATTATATCAGACATTGTTTGCTTTTGTTTAACATTGTTTAATTTTAATTTCTCAACAGAAGGTATCTGATCACACATCATGTCTGTTTTAAATGAAAGAAGGAGAATGGTGGCTTTGGGGCACAGCTATGAAGTACAAGTTCACTTTCCACTGACAGCTCTCCATTTTAGGCCTGTAGTCTTCAGTGGTGATTTATAATTGCATACATGCAATCTTTGCAAAGGGTAGGTGGCATTAGTTCCCAGTGGTGTGGCCTGGTCTTTCATATTATCATCATAACATTGTTTATTTACACATGTAAAATGCATTTGATCATTATGTCATGGAAAGTTTGCTATACAAATTTGTAACTAATTGTTGTAATCTGTGCATTTTCTAGTACCTTTCATGTCTTGCTTAGGTTGTACTGATGATTGTTCCAGTGCCAAAATTTTATAGGCATAATTGTTTTAACACATTGTAACTGACCCCTTTTCTAATTGTTTAGGGCAAATGGAGATCAAGTTCAGGTGAATGTAGTAGTGACCTTCAACCTAGCCAAAAGAAAGCACTTAATGGCAGTGTTGCAAGTTCTAGTGGTTCAAGTTGTGACAACAGTGATAACATGTCTGAAGAGGGAGAAACAGACAGTAAGGGCCAGTTCATTGTAAATTTTACTTTTTAATTCCATGACAAAAAACTAAGTTTTCCAGAGAATGACATTGTTCTTAATGTTCCCTTGATTGCTGTCTTCTCACGTT
>OZ026602.1:31675476-31712976 GCA_964020085.1 Micromussa lordhowensis | reverse complement strand
CGAGATTTCAATGCTGGAGCGCAAACTTGAAAATAGCATTTCTGAAATTGAGAAGCGTGAAATTCGTACGGAACTGGAGATTAAGAAACAAAGCCTAGAGCAATGGATTAACTACAAAACCCAAGGTTCGATTATCCGGTCCAGAACACGTTGGTATAATGAGGGAGAGAAAAATACAAAGTATTTTTTTGAGTTGGAAAAAAGGCATTTTAATAGTAAAACAATAAGAAATCTGAAAATCGATGACAACACCACGCTAAACACAGATGAAGAAATCCTTAATGAAGCCAACCGCTTTTATCAGGCACTGTACACGTCAAACAATAGCTTCTGTCAAAACGTTTCTGGTGAAGACCTCTTTTTTCAACAAGGGAATCAATGTACAATAAGTGACGACGAAAGAAATCTTTGCGAAGGTCTGCTAACGGCTAGAGAATGTCTGGAAAGTTTAAAAAATATGGAATCAAACAAGACTCCTGGAACGGACGGAATTCCAGTTGAATTTTATAAAGTCTTCTGGAATGACATTAAGCCCTTTTTTCTTGCCTCTATAAACGCTTCCCATGCTAAAGGCCTTCTCTCCGTATCACAGAGGAGAGGATTATTAACGCTGATTCCAAAGAAAGATAAATCATTATGTTACATAAAAAACTGGAGACCCATCTCGCTTCTGAATTGTGATTATAAAATTGCTGCAAAATCCATTGCTAACAGAATAAAAAGAACCTTACCTTCGGTGATAAATAACGATCAAACAGGTTTCCAAAAAAACAGATTTATTGGGGAAAATATACTGTTGTTAAATAGTATCTTAGGTTATACAGACATCGAAAAAATTCCAGGACTTCTCCTATTCATCGATTTTGAAAAAGCATTTGACACTCTTGAATGGCCTTTTATTGAAAAAACTCTGAGATATTATAACTTTGGAGATTCTCTTATACTCTGGATAAAACTCTTTTACACCGACATCAGCAGCAGTATACAAAACAATGGCTGGTCATCAGATTTTTTTAACTTAAGTAGAGGTGTCCGTCAAGGCTGCCCCCTGTCCCCCTACCTTTTCATTTTATGTGTTGAAATTCTAGGGGCAGCTGTAAGACGAGACACAATAATTCGTGGCATTAAAATTTCGGACAATGAATGCAAAATAAGTCAATATGCTGATGATACCACGTTAATACTGGACGGTACAAAGGCCTCATTAGAAAGATCCTTTGTGTTACTTAACATCTTCGCCAAATTGTCGGGCCTTAAAGTCAACTACGAGAAGACCGAGGCTCTTTGGATTGGATCTTTTAAAAACCGAACGGATAAGCTAGCAATAAATCAAAACATCAAGTGGAGTATTCGGAAGGTTAAATCCCTCGGAGTATGGTTTTCAATTAGCGAGGAAGAAGCTGTCTTGATAAATTACCAGGAAAAGAAGGAGAAAATCTCTAAAATCTTAAGTTGTTGGCAGCTTAGAAGATTAACTCTGCTAGGAAAGATTACCGTTATTAAAAGCTTAGCTGCATCTCAGCTTGTTTACATCATGTCATCTTTGCCATCTTCGCAATCTTATCTGAAAGAAATACACCAACTTTTGTACAATTTTCTTTGGGATGGGAAAGGAGATAAAATTAAAAGAAGTGTGATGTTAAATGAATATAAAGACGGTGGACTAAAAATGTTAGATATCCGATCCTTCAATTATGCTCTGAAATCAAAATGGGTAAAGAAGTATCTTGATGACAACAATCAAGCAAAATGGAAACTCTTTTTTGACTTTTTTTCTAAACAACATGACGGTAAACTACTTCTGACTGGTAACTTAAAGCAGGCTGATGTAGCTGGTTTACACATTCAGGATTCTTTTACCAAGGAAGTAATGGAAATCTGGTCAAATTTAACACATGAAGAAAACCCAACACACTTCGGCAACGCGCCAATTTGGTACAACTCCCTTATCAAAATTGGAAACCGGCCAATCTTTTATTCGGATTGGGCACGTGCAGGAGTTAATCAGGTCAAAGACCTGTTAGATCAAAAGTTTGACTTTTTGAGGTATGAGGATTTTAAAACTCGTTATAATGTTAATACCACTTTCTTAAGATACTTTGGCGTGGTCGCCGCCCTGGCGAAACTAAAAAGGTCGTTTCCGGTCCAGGCTAGGATGAACTCCGAAGACCAACTTTCTCGTAGTCAAGTGTTACTATCGTCCTCCAGCTTTTGCAAGGAGGCCTATAAGTTAATTGTCAAAGGAATCACTTCAGCACCCGATAAAAGCCAGAGTAAGTGGATAACCGACTGCGAAAATTACGAAAATCTAATAAAATGGGATAAGTCATATATGTTGCCTTTCTATTGCACGAAAGAAACTAAACTTCAGACTTTCCAATTTAAACTTCTTCACAGAAAAATTGCAACAAATGATTATCTCCATAAAATCGGCATCTCCTTAACAGACAAATGTACTTTCTGTGAACAAAACGCAGAGAGCCTGATCCATCTTTTCTGGGGCTGTGAACTCGTCCAAACTTTTTGGCAAAAAATCCAACATTGGTTGATACAGCGACAGATAAAGCCACAGGACTTTTCTTTGACCTTACCAACCTGCCTGGGGCTAGTTAATAGTACAGAGGACATACTTCTACATCATGTACTTCTAATTGGCAGATATCACATTTATTCATCAAAATTAAAGAAAACTCTCCCGAATTTACGAGTATTTGAACAAACTGTCCTTAAGTGCCACGAAATCGAAAAGTGTTACGCTTATAAGACACACACTGTTAAGAAATTTAAATCGAAATGGAATCTTTTCAAATAGCAGCTCCCCCTTTTACCATTTACATTACTTTCAAATTTTATTCTCTATTCTTTCAAAACCTTATACCAGGACTGGCGGCCTCTTTCTTTCGTTCGTAGTTTGTTATTTTGTTTCTTTTAATTCCTTTTTTGTGATGTAGGTTTAGACCAGTAATTTTGCAGATAAATGATGTAAAGTAAAAAAAAAAAAAAAAAAAATTGTTGTATTGTAATTAGAGTATAATATTGTTAGTAGCGTATCTCACATTGTAAGTATGCATTGTGTTGTAGGTAGAGTGGTAGAGTATAGTAGTGTTTGTGATATGTATTGTAAGTACCGCACATTGTAAATAAGTACTGTAAGTTTTTTGTTTTGTAAGTAAGTAGTTAAAAAAACAAAAAAAGTAATCTAAGTAGATTGTAAATATTGTAATTAGTGTAAGTATTAGTTTGGTTAGTGTAAGTATTAGTATTGTTAGTAGAGCAAGTAGGCGTATTTGTCTCGTTTATGGGAAAACAATCACCCACACTATGCAACCCTTTATTGCCCTGCAAATATAAATGCCCAAAATGGAAAAAGAAAAAAAAAAAAGAAAAAAGAAGAATACAGACAATACTGAACCATATTTGATATGCTAAATAGAAGTTAATATTTCAGTCAGAGTGTGTGGCTGACACTGTAGACTGTCTGAATATATTGACGGCCATATTATTACCTTGCTTGGGAAATCCAGGACATCTTTCTCAGATGGACTCCAACTTCCAAATATGTCATAAAGGTATTTGAAATCCTGTACACAATAAACAGATGCAATACATAATAATTCATGCAATATTTTAGAAACACATCAACTCAAAACAATATTATTGGTACTTACTTTCCACAATTTGGTCACCTTTTCACAAACCTCAGGGGGTAGAAAGGAAGAGAATTTGGAGGGGAGGGTTGTTAACAGTTTCTTCTTTTCATTTCCCATAAGGGATGTCCAGTCTAAATTTCCCTGTTTGTCTGTCCAGATTGACAGGGATACACCACACTCTCTAACAGCTTCAAGGAACTTTTTCTGATGAATTCCCCTCATCTCTTTGCTTGATTTCTTGAAATCATCTTTCTAAGTAGCAACAAAGTGTATTCTTTATGTTCACCATAAATTAACAAGAAATTAAAGCAGATAGCTATAGCTGATGCTGAAATTTGGTTTAATTTATACTGTAGACTTTACACTACAGGGAAATAATATTACAGTTTATTTTTTACTTCAGTTACCTCATCCCAGTTTATAACTGCATAGATAATGCCCTTCTCTAGAATATCTGTAATTCTCAGAAACATGTGGAGCTCATCAATCATGACCCTTTCAAGCGGTATGTCAAAAAGGGGCTGTGCACGGCATCCGGGATCCTTATACCACCCAGGGTTTAATTTGCGTTTCAGTTTCAAGAAAAAAGTCAATGGCTTGGTGAGATCATTCCTGCAAAATAATAAAATTTAAATATTAAATTAGTGTTGCAATTGTTGAGGCCCATCCAGTGATTGAGAATTTATTTAGCAAGTGAGTGTTTACTGATAAAATTGAATTATTTTTTTGTTGTTATATATATTTTTTATGTAAGTTATGTATTGTCACTGAAAAGCCCCACCAGGGGAGTGTCAATAAAGTTATTGTTTTGTGTGGAATTTGACTCACAGATATTACCTTTCTTCATTGCTACGTGTACACCAAATACATGAATGTTTACATGTGACAGCCTTCATCCCCATACAGAGTAGAAGAAACTGGAGGAAAAGAAAGACATACAGTAAATAAATAATTAATTTTTACTGAGAATGCCTTAAATTGAAGTTGAAAAACTTGCATTGCAGTATTGATAACATTATTTTATTGAAACATATGCTTGAATTAATGAAGTGATTTATAATTTATAATGAAAAGTGAAACCATCCTAGGCTTATTATTACTGGCTTTTTAAGAAGATGCAGGTTCAAAAAGCAGTAACCAAATACATGTAAGTGCTCCTTTCAAAAAGGTGGTTAGAAATTAATTATGTCTAGATTAGTTTACCTTGTAGTCACCACCAAGATAGAGCTGGATTTTGAGTTGATTTCCATCAGGGCGTACCCAATCGATGAAAATCGATGATCGGAAAAGCAATCGATCAATCGATGCCAATCGATGTATTTTAGTTAATTGGCATTGATTGGTATCGGCCAATCGATGACCAATCGATAATCACACAAAAGTGTTCATGAATCATCGATTGTCATCGATTGGGGTTTCATATTTTCTCTAATCAAAAAGATTACTTCAATGTATCACATCAAAAATCGAAGTTATTTCGTACGCCATTTTGTCCATCTGTCAATTTTAACTACGCAATGGTTGCGTCGTACCTAGATCCGATGCAAAACTTTTAATTTATTTTTCTTAGTATTCCAACAGGTCTCTGCCCACACGCTGAGAACATGGAATTGTCAGTAATACCAGTCAGTTCTATCCAGAATTCTGAGAATTACACCGAGCTGAGATTGCGTGTGACGTAGAACAGCTAGCGTACAACACAGTCAAAATACAACAATCAGCTCAACAATGTGTTGCTTTGGAAGTTTTAAATCATAAACATAACTGTAATTAAACACAATAAAACATGAATAAAATAAATTCACAAATGATTACGCATGTTTTGTATTTTATCTCTTTATTCATTCCAGTTCATTCTCAGTTCAGCGTCAGCTGCATTACAAATCTGGTTTAACTAGTATCCACTTCCAGCGCGTACTGCCCTGGTGTATACGCCTTGGTTCTCTCCAAGCGGTGGTGATTTTGAAACCAGGTGGATACCTGTAGAAGAAAAAAACAATATGCTTTAGTTATTATGAAATTATTCCCATTATTAGCATAAATCCTACTTTTTTCAGTTTTTTTTTTACACTCTGCGCAACAGTGACCCTGGCCGCAACTACAATAGTCACTGGCGTGGTGCAAGCACGCACAGACACTTGGGTAACACCAACTCACCCACGTGTAGGGAAGGTGTAGCTGATTTTTCAGTCATGACTTCAATAAGAATTTCCCTTCTGGTTATTCTTTTTCTGCCGATTTTGAATACCTTTGGTGCACCTCACACGAGCCTTAATACTATCCTGAAGCAGCTTAATTGTTTGGGATGTTCCATTTCTTCGCCAGACAACTTTGAAAGCAGTTTAAGATGCGATGCTTGTCAAGTGACTCTAAGTTATCCGCAGAAAACCCATAAAGCTGTTTGGATGCTAAAACGGCATTCAAGGGAGGCGGTTCATCAAGTGAAAGCTGGTTGGATACTTGACAATGAAAACAATGTGAAACGATCCAAGCCGAGAGGTAAATTTTACTAATTTTAGCACTCATTTTACGTTTATAAAACATCATAATACCTGGTCTTTTTCGAGGCCCAGTGACGACGTCAGACGCTCGATCATCGAGCTTGTCGGCAGCCCTTTTGACACTTTATATACCGTGTCCATTGCTGCCAGCTCCATTTTGTCAAACGTCTTCCTCTTTTTTGGTCCACTGTTTGGATCTGTTTGAGCGGTTTGGGCTGTGTCTGTGCTCTGCACAGCCTGCAGGCTCAGCTCGCCCTTACCTTTACTTCTCGCTGACGGTGGAGAAAACCAGAGAAAATCAGAGAAAACACATGCAAAAAAACCCAGAAGTAACGAAGTTAATATGTGTAATATTCAGGATATTTCAGGGTTTTTTTGGGGGGTGTGGCATTTCCTATTTCACACGTTTTACTTTGCGGTTATTTACTTTTTCTGGTTTTTATTAAAAAACCCCAGGACATAGCAGTGATGTGGTCACAACATCGCCTTAGTAATTCAGTAAAATAACTATACTCACCTTTCCTTTCTAGCAGGTTTTTTTGTTCTTCCTCACTCGCCAAAAACTTTTTCATGGCTTCCCACGGTTCTCTTCCAGCGCCGGATGGGAAAGTAGAGGGCGGGTTATTCAACAGCGTGGATAACGTGCCCTGCGAGCGTCGGACGATTTGTTTTGCAAAAAATGCAACTGAGATGGTCGGGTGTTTTTGAATGAAACCTCTTACGGCCTTTGCGATCGTAGATGGAGTTTCTGTTTCAGCCACCTCTCCCTCGCCTGCTAGATTTAAACAGATTTAAAGAATGAAGTGATTGATCGGATTTTAATAAACTGAAAAACAGCTACACATTTTAGCTTGCTTTGAAAGTGCTGTTGGACTTTATAACCTGAGTGAACTTACCATCGAAAACCTTGCCGCCACATCCTTCTACAAATTGGAGCACTTTCTCCTTTTCCGAGGCCGGTATTTCCACAGTGATCTGCAAAAAACGTGACGGTTATTAATAAGTTTTTGCCGGTTTCGCCATGAATGAATCTGATGAATCAGTTCAGTTCAATGATTGATTGCGAGTACCAGACTGACCTTCAGCTTAGCAGATTCTTCGCTTGCTTCAACTTGAACGATTTCGTTATTATTCACAGTGACTGTATTATTAGCCATAATGACCTTGACACAAAACAGCAGTAAAACAGAAATACGTTCGCAGAATACCGAATTTGTTTTGACCGCTCGACTGATGAAATCTGACGAACTGGAAAGAACCTGAAAGAACAGCTGACGGCATCCAACACCACGTGTTTCCTGAGCGTTTCCTGCGAAAACAATGAATTAAAACGCATCCGCGGTGAAGCATGACATGACACTGCATGACAGGCATACAGACAGACAGACTAAACGCAGAAAAGCAGAAAAATACTTGATCCAGTTGATCAAATTATTGTTCTCAACAGGATGCAGAGATATGACAGACTTTTTTTCCAAAACGAGCAAAGGAACCTCTTCAAAGTTTTCCTCATCAGGAGTACATGTCTTACCAACAACAAGACCAGACCAAGAGAGGACCTTAGTATCATCACTGTTGGCAAGCGACAATATTGACAAGGTTAGTTCAATACCTGTTTATTATTGTTATTATACAGTGAATTATTCGTTCATTAAGAACAGTTTAACTCAGTATTTCTTAGTTTTAATAATGACCTCCATTGGGTCAGTAGTAATGTTATACAGTACTACTCTTCTCCAGTTTTCTCAGTACCCAACAGCACAGCTCGTAATTTTGCCCACCTTATTTTGATCTGATAATTTTAACTTTTAGATCGAGTCAAGGACAAAAGTTCAAATTGAAAAAGAACTTGGAACAAGACTCGGAAGGTCCATTGCAAAGTCCAGTACATCTACAACAACGCAACCCAAACCTGATAAAACTACTTCGGACATTTCTGTAGAGGAAATAGTGAGGGATAATGTTGACAAATTCCAACGGGAACAATTGGCCATGGCAAGAAGTGTACAAAAAGTAATTTTGTCGTCTACTCTAGCATCCGTCAGAACCGCGGCAACTATTGGTCCCGAAATTCTAGCTACTTTAAGTACAGAGGTAGAAAAGTTCGAAGAAAAAGCTTTACGACAAGTCAAGATCGTTCTCGAAATGTCACAAATATCATCGAAATTAAAAAATTGTGACAGGCCTACACGACTCCTGTTGTGCGCAAATGTGTATTCTTAGCCTTCAGAGTTTGGATCGAACGAGTATGTCTTTGAGCGATTTCCCTCTTTTGTACGAGATAATGGGAGGCTCTTTATATATTGCTCTCAGTGAAGACTGATTCTGTATTAAGTGCCATTTACTCATCAAGATATTCTTCAAATTAGGTACCGCTGGGTGGTATTGTGTGACAAAAGGTAGAATTTTCTCGTGCGTTTTTTCTCTTTGCTGGATTGCCGACTTTCTGTCTTCAAATTTCACTTCTGAGAGGACTTTGTACACTAGGGTATCTGGATAGCCTCTATCGTGTAGGCGTGATTTGAATTGTCTAATGTTGACATCAAAGGTCGTTTCAGAAGAGTTTGTTCGAAGCAACCTAAGTGCTTCGCCTTTGATGAAACCTTTACTGACCCCTGGTGGGTGGCAGGAAGAGAAGTGCGTGTACTGAAACGTTTCAGTCGGTTTGTAGTGAGTTCGCACATCAAGGATAGATGTATCATTAAATCTATCACCTTTGTAAACGCAAGTGTCTAGGAAAATGATTTCCTTGTCTGATATTTCAGCCGTAAATCTGATAGTTGGATGGTATCTATTAGCCTGTTCAATAAACCCATTTATTTCCTCTATGCCTATGTTCCACAGAGAGAACACGTCATCGATATATCTCTTCCACACGAGTGGTTTCTTAGTGCTGTTACTCAAGATTTCTGTCTCAACCGCAGCCATGAATAAGTTGGCAAAAGATACTGCCATCTTAGTGCCCATTGCGGTTCCATGTGTTTGGAGGTAATGCTTTCCGTGGAACTGAAAAGAATTCTCCTGTAGTATAAGTCTTAGCATTTCTCTGAGGTAATGGGTTGGAATGGGAGGCTTGTTGCTATGGAAACGCTCGTATGTATTGCATACGGTGGTAATGCCTTCCTCCTGTGGTATATTTGTGTACAGGCTAGTCACATCCATTGACACTAAAGTAGCGTCTTCTGTGACTTTCGTGTTCTCTATGAAGTTAATAAAGTCTGTTGTATCTTTGAGATACGAGGTTTGCTGTTTGGCTATAGGCTGAAGTAGGCTATCTACAAATGATGATATTCGTTCTGTTGGGCCCCCACAGCCCGATATGATAGGTCTGCCAACCGGGTTGGCTTTGTGAATCTTTGTGAGAGTGTAGAACTCGGGGATACGCGGCGGATTTGCTGTTTGGGATAGCCATTTCCTAGTCATTGTATCAATATGGTCGTTGTGGTGGAGTTCTGTTATGAGTCTTTCGACCCTAGCGTGAGTCTCTTCAACCATAGGTGTTGCGAGGGGTCTGTAGTTTTCTACATCGTCTAGCTGGATCTGACCCTCTGCAATCTTATCTAGTTTGTTCATAATGACTGTAGTAGAGCCTTTGTCTGCCTTTTTTATGTTGATTGTAGGGTTATCTTTAAGTTCTTTGATTGCTTTGATTTCATTGTATGGCAGATTGTTTTTAGGTTTGGAAATCCCTGCTTCAGCAAGTTGTAATCTGACCTCTTCTAGGTACGTTTCTAGAGCAACTGATGGTTGTACTGGCGGGTTCCAGTCTGTTTTGACATGGAAGGGGTGTGGTTCGTTATTCTCGCCGTGATATATGTATTGGAGGCGCATCCGTCTCGCAAATTGATTAAAGTCTCGCATCAGTTGATGCTTGATGTTATTATCTCTCGTCACGGGTGTAGGAATAAATCTAAGCCCCTTTGAAAGTAGATTGATCTGATCAGTTGTGAGTTGTATATCTGAGAGGTTTTTGATGTGGCGTTTGTTAGCCTCATGTGTTGCTCTTTGACGCTCACAGCGAGCTGCTTTTCTACGCGTATTGCGTCTTTTGTTTATCTTTTTCTTATGTTTTTCTATATCTTTCCCCCTCTTAGTTTTATCTGTACACTCAAATAACAGGCAAGGATAAGATTCACTTCCTTTATTCTGGTTAGTCTTATCTAACTCTTCCATCATTTTTTTGAGTTGATCTATTTGCGCTTGAATACTAGAAGCTGACCTTTGTACACTGGTGACATTGGGCGTCACATCTGTTTCATTACCTCCAAACACATGGAACCGCAATGGGCACTAAGATGGCAGTATCTTTTGCCAACTTATTCATGGCTGCGGTTGAGACAGAAATCTTGAGTAACAGCACTAAGAAACCACTCGTGTGGAAGAGATATATCGATGACGTGTTCTCTCTGTGGAACATAGGCATAGAGGAAATAAATGGGTTTATTGAACAGGCTAATAGATACCATCCAACTATCAGATTTACGGCTGAAATATCAGACAAGGAAATCATTTTCCTAGACACTTGCGTTTACAAAGGTGATAGATTTAATGATACATCTATCCTTGATGTGCGAACTCACTACAAACCGACTGAAACGTTTCAGTACACGCACTTCTCTTCCTGCCACCCACCAGGGGTCAGTAAAGGTTTCATCAAAGGCGAAGCACTTAGGTTGCTTCGAACAAACTCTTCTGAGATACCCTATCCAGATACCCTAGTGTACAAAGTCCTCTCAGAAGTGAAATTTGAAGACAGAAAGTCGGCAATCCAGCAAAGAGAAAAAACGCACGAGAAAATTCTACCTTTTGTCACACAATACCACCCAGCGGTACCTAATTTGAAGAATATCTTGATGAGTAAATGGCACTTAATACAGAATCAGTCTTCACTGAGAGCAATATATAAAGAGCCTCCCATTATCTCGTACAAAAGAGGGAAATCGCTCAAAGACATACTCGTTCGATCCAAACTCTGAAGGCTAAGAATACACATTTGCGCACAACAGGAGTCGTGTAGGCCTGTCACAATTTTTTAATTTCTACAATATTAATCGTGCTGTTCCTGACATAGCTATTAAAATTGCTGCTATGATGGAAAATCCTGATAAAGACTGTTTAGTATTGGCTTCCTTACTTAAGAACTTGATTCACAATCGAGGCACGCCAGTTAAGCGATGGAGCGATGAGACGAAATCCCTCTTTGCAACCATTCTTGACTATGGAGGTCCAGCGTTGGCCAAAATCGTTAAGGATAAAATTGGTGGTCCCAGTTTAAACACGATGTACCGCACAGCAAGGTGTAACTATGCCATTCCTATTAAGTTAGAGGAAAACGCCATGAAACTAGCCGCATCATTTTACAAGAAAATTGGCTATAATGGCGTTTTCCAGCTGGCGATCGACGCAACTGCGGTCATTCCCACCCTGCGCGTTAAAGGTAATAAGCTGATAGGTTTGGCAACAGAAAGTGAGTGTGTCCTCACTACCGCTCAAGACATTGTAGATGTAGTGAAGGCTGAAAGTAACGAAAGGGCTAAACAAGCTAATGCATTTTTGCTGGCACCACTGCAAGATCACGTACCGTCGTTTGTTTTGGCTATCAGCCCTGTTTATAAGGGTCAAGACCACGCCCTTGTGAACCACTGGTTCAATCAAGTCGCTTTGTGGGGATACCGTAACGGTATGAAAGTAGTTGGATTAGGAGCGGATGGTGATTCCAAAGTCCGTAAATATTATGTCGATCGCTTCAAAAAACGGGAAGAGGACAGAAACGATATCGTCAGTCTTCATTATAACTCCTTTGAGTTCAACGTTGTAGTTGAAGACTATCAGAACATGGATATTGATACTTTCGTACCAACCCTCATGTTCCCAGATTGGCGACATCTAATAAAAAAATGGCGCAACCAACTACTGAACGTTAAACGCATTCTCATTATTGGCGAAGGTACCGCTCAAATAGAACATATAATAAAGGTGCTTGAAAAGGACAGAATAAGATCGGGTCTATGGAAAAGTGACGTTTTCGTGAAAGACAAGCAGAACGTCAATGCGGCCATGAGAATTTTACGGAAAGAAGTCAGGGTTTGTATGAAAGAGTGGAGTGATAAGGAAACTCTTGCGACAAGAGCATACTTGCAAATGGGGCAGTATTTGCTAGAGGCGTATACGGAGAGGGAATTGACTGTGCAACAACGCGCAAAGCTTGCCTGGGCACCTGTGACATTCCTTCGATATTGGCGAGCCTGGTTAAAAATTGAAGGATACGATGCTCATCAAAACTTTATTTCACAGCAAACGTTTGATGATACAATTCTGGCGGTACATAGCCTCATTCAATCAATGAAGATGTTTTCGGTGTATTTTCCGAATCATGTGTTTCATCCTTGGACATTCGGTTTGCAAAAGTGCGAGGAATTATTTGGAAAGTTGCAATGTTTCTGTCGAGGGAAGCCTAATTTATCCTTGCTAGACATGATAGATTTCTCAGGAAGAGTGCAAAAATTAGAAGAACTGAAATTGGGAGTAGAAAAAGAGGCTCAAGACATGCAACTGCCGCAATGGCCACAAAACATCGACGATGAACTTAAGGCGGGCATGATAATGGCAGAGAAAGAAGTTCTGAAGACGTTAGAGCTTATAGGTATGTTGCCAGCTTTAGTCAAAGGAAACATCCTTAAATTAGAGGGCGATGACATTATCAATATAAATACTCCCGAGTTTGGAACGTTTGCCGTATGGGACGCACCTGATGAGAATGAGGTAATATCTAGTGAGGATCTATTTGATTTAGACAATGACGTGCTTTTAACTGCCATTGAAGATCATGGAAGCAATCATTTTAGTGCGTTGGTAGATTTGGCCGAGACAGCCTCTTTAGACACTGATCAGGATGAGGAAGACAAAGATGACGATGAAGACAGTCCTACACATTGTTCATTCTATAATGAAAGGAAGTGCAAGTACCTAGATAAATCGTTTATCCCTCCCAAAAACACTCACTGGGTGGGATGCAGTTATCCTACTTGCAAAGATTGGTATCACGAACAGTGCCTCTCTCTGCAATTCGCAACAGACAAGGAAAGAGACGAGTATACACTTATCTGCCCCAAACATACCAACATCAGGGAACATTTTCGTGACAAATTGGTAGCTTTAGAGTCAGACAAGCATTCACTGGTGGACGAAAACGTTATTCTCGAGCCCCTGCCAAAACGCCTTCGGGTTGACCAAAAAACCAAAAGCGCAGAACGTCAAACCGATTACTCTATTCGTCCAAATTATGTAGAGCATGAAGGGCAACATTACCATATGGCAGAATTTCTGTCATTGCAGGAAGGTAAAGTATACCGTCCTGCCACATCACGACTTGCACGATGGATGGAGTCGGCGAGAAACAATTTTTATGAAAAAATCGAAAATCTCATGAACCCTCAACGCGTCGAAACTGGTACTTACATCAACGACATCGTTGCATTGTGGATTCCATCGGAAGGATTGCAAGTTGCCCATATTGTCAGGATTGTAAGATCACCGTCTCTAAAATCAAACTTTCCAGTTTTTGAATGGCGATCAGATTCCAAAAAAAGAGAAAAAGTTACCATTTGCTTTAGGGTGTTAAACTATGAGAAAAAAGACTCTCTTGGGTGGGAGTTGGAAACTACTCCCACCTATCGTTGGTCTGAAGTTCATACCATCCTCAAAGTAGTGGGAAAGGTTAGTGGTTCACAGCCTAAATGGCCGATATACGTTTATTTGACAGATATTTTAAAGGAATTGCCACGACTGCAGAAAATGGACGAAGAGAGGAAGAAAAAAGAGGATTTGCAACGAAAGGATGAAAGAGAAAAAAGAAAACAAGGCAACCCGAATGATATGACCATTACGTTATTGCGCGAAATTTTGGACGAAATGGGCGAGCCGTACAAAAAAAGTTGGAAAAAAACGGTCCTGATCGAGAAAGTTATAGCGGCAAGGGATAAAGCAAACAATATGACATGTACAGCCTCCGCTACAAGCACAGTTGCTACTGGTCACGAAAGCACTACAAGCCACAGTTTGGACACTTCTGCCGAGTCTCTCACTGCAAAAGCGAGTACCTGCTCTTCTTCTTCCACTTCTTCGCGGTTTTGTCATGCATGTAAAATTGTACAGCCTTCAAAGTTTATCTATTATTTTGATGAAAAAAAAGAAAGAGTGATCCACCTGTTACTGCTTTTACTGTTTATGATTGATCTGATCAATGCGTACATGGCAAACGCGATTTACCTTCACGTCATTAACACACTGATGTCAATTCAAGCAACACTTATTTTCGAGGAACTAACTTGTCTGTTTTCTGTACTCCTTGCACTGCTGCTGTTGTTGTTGACCTGTTTTATGTTTGCGCAAGTAAATGTAAACCGCTTTTGTGGCGACAGTTACAGTCTAATAGACATGGGTTCTACTGTTTATGCCGAGGCCGGGCTACTAATGTGCCACTGATTGGTGCGAGGTTCTTTTTTGAAAGCGGTATAAAACTATTAACATCGTTATAGTTTGAAAGTGAATTCCTGTAAACTGGACTTCAAAGTTGCAAACAGTTGACACTTTTGGCCACCCCGTTCAAAAGTAATACGGCCCGTTTCCACAGGCGATTTTGGTGCAATTTCTGCGATTTCCACTGCGTATTTTCTCGTGATAGTGCTGCAACGAGTTGCGATTTTGATCACTAGCTAGAATGTCTACGAAACGTGGTAAAAAGGATGATGTCGTTTTCGTCGTAAGGTCACAACGCCTTGTGATAACAGGTAGAATTTGAGTTGCAGCGCGAGCGAGACAACAATGACCAAAAGTCGCAACCGAAATCGCGACAACAATTACATCAAAAATTGCCTCTGTAAGTAAACTGTAAGTGTTTTCACGTTATGTTCTAGATGTTTGGGTTTCAAAGTTCAAGTTTATTGTGTGTTTTTTTTAATAAAATCAGATTGTTGTAACTTTCATCGAGCACAAACCAGAGGAAAGGACGGGAAATGCGAAAAGACAAGACGCATGTGTATGCTATACAGCTATACAACTTTATTCAGTTGACAGAGTTAAGCAGAATTAAGCTGATTATCTGTCAAGTTGTACAAAAACCTCGATCTTCTGCCAATGATGTCATTGTTTTCGTCATTAAAATGCATCAAGAGACTCTGCCTTTGGAAATCATCACTGAAAATAACAATAATAACCAATAGATGAAAATTGTTAAAGAATCGATGCCAATTAATCGATTGATATTGATAATCGATGACAATCGATGCCAATTAATCGACTGATATTGATAATCAATAACAATCGATGCCAATTGATCGATTGATATTGATAATCGATGACAATCGATAATCACACAAACCTGGACGATCGATCGTTCATCGATTATCAATATCAATCGATTAATTGGCATCGATTGTCATCGATCATCGATTTCATCGATTGGGTACGCCCTGCTACCAAGCGGCATTCGTGCCAGTGTGGATTTTTCATCATTTAAAGATCACTGTTTCTCAGTTATTAGAAACAATTGATCGCTGTAATTTATTTCATTTTATTATTGGTATTGTTGTTATTGTTGTTATTTTGTATTTTTCTTATTTATCAAGAAATAATTTTATCATTTGAAATTCTAATATATTACTGTACATAATTTTGCAAGTTTTTATTATTATTATTATTATTTATATTGACTTGATGCGAAAGCGTTGTCAATTAATAAATGTAGATGTAGCTGTAGATGTAGATGATACAGGAGTACTCAGCGGAACCGCTCCTCAAATTATCCGCTCCTCGGTCTTAAATTCAGCTGGCTGGGAACGTAACTAAAAAGTGTTATCCTTGCTGGGAATTTTCCCGCACACAAAACTTGCTGGGTAAAAGTTATGAAATATAGTTTCTGGCTGGGAAAAAAATTTGAATTCTTCTGGCTGGTGGGTTTTACAATGCATTCTGGGATTCATTGGCCTGACTTTGTTTGCTGAGGACCGCGTTGAGCCAGGAAGTGTGTGTAAATTAATGAATCTTTTGTTAGAACGATTATGATTTTTGTTGGCAAACAAAGGTGTGCTGTGAAAATGAAGTTAATTGTTGTCTTTGTGTGAGTCGTGCTGTCATTTTGGAGTTAAAACAGATCAGCACTATTTTAAGCTTTGAAAGGTTTACTCATTACAATCCGGGCGCCAGTTAGTTGGCAGAGTCAGTTAGGATCATTTAGCCTCGTTGGAGTGACAGTTACCCGTTCTAGTTGTTCTGCTTCGGATTCTGCCGTTCGAAAGAAAACGGCCCGGTAAGTATTATATCTATATTAAGGTTGTTTGATTTTAGTCATGGATTTTATGATAAAAGAGAATTGCATATTTACTTAACTTTAGTCCTCTGTGTTCAACTTTAGCAAACTGGTGGGTACCGCCGCCATATAATTCAAGTGCTGTTACAATCTTCTAAAGCCGCGCAAGTGACAGAGATAAAGAGAGATTGCAAGTACAGGTAAGGTGAGCGGAGTAGTTCATTTTAGTTTTATTCATTCAAGTCTGCATGTAGTAATAACACTTTGTCACGGGAAACTTATCGTTGCGAGCATTGCTTCCACTCCTCGCGATTTAACTATAATATTTTAATGATGAAAAAATCATTCACTCAACCCCCTTCCGTTGTAAACAATTCTTCCACCGCTCAGATCGGAGTCGAACAGTGTTTGCAAACACATAGGATTTTAACTTTAATTTCCAGGATAATGTTACGAAATCCGCGCAATTCTACTATCATCTGCGTGGCACTTAGCAGGCCTGCTTTCCAGACATTGTGCTATTTTAGAACAGGTAATTTCTTTCCTCTTCCTTTGAGTGTTTGCCTTCTTTGCGAAAAGGGAGTTACTTTGAAAATGCGTCTAACGAACTTGACTATCTATGCATTTTCCTCGAACTCTAGTTTCGTTTTTGCGCAATGCTACCGAGTTCTTACCGAAATTACGTTAACTTTCAATTTAAGCCAGTTTCGTAGCGCGTTTCTGGTCCTTTAGCTTGTAAAATGTCATTAAAACAACGAAAAAGTTTTGGTTTTATCGCACTGTTCATGCCCATAAAATAGCTCGTCAAATTATCGAGAATCACTTATATTTTTAAAATTGAGTGAGCGTCCGTGATTGTGATCGAATGGTAAGCAATTGAGTTTATCGCACTGAATGCGGGCATAAAGAATTCCCGTTGCGCTAGTTTCAATATTTTTGGACAGATCTTTCGGCGAACGGAACACTTTGAAAATGAATTAAGATAAGAAAAGTGTTCATTTACTTTTTAGCTGTTTTTCACACTGGCACACTAAAAGCCGACATCGGTAGCTAACAGAAATTTTTTCCCACGCCCAGTTCTATTCCAACTAATCTAAAAGTACATACTTTAGAAACTGCAAGGAAAAATAATACCTATCTGAACTCCGTTAAACTTAACAAACGTTCGCCTATTAGAATTTTCCTTTCTATTGGTGGCACTATTACAGGCATGTTGTGCCCTAGCTTTAAAATCTTGGACTATAGACCTTTTGGACTGGGCGATTTGTTGTCCCATTTCAGACCATATGATTTTTCTGTTGAAAATTCTTCCTTTCAAATTTTCAAATAGTTGCGTGTATATTAATAAATAATTTTTACATGGATAAAAGAACAATTCTTTAGAGAATATCATCGCGTGATCTGTAATGGAACAACAAACCGCCCAAGTGAAAATGGTCTATTGCAAAACGGAGTATTGTTTGTTGAAAAATGTCTTTCTCAAATGAATATTTTTTTTTCACGCAAAATACACATCATAGCCTGTTGAAAGAATGATAATCCTTCCTTAAACCTGATCAGAAATCATTTTCTTCATGCTTCTCCCGACAATTCACAATGAATCCTCCGTCCTTATAAGATTTCTGCGTTATCAATTCAAAGCCCAGCACAGATTATCCGCGGTATTTGCGGTCTGCAGTTCCGGCCAGAGATAATTGACATGAGCCTCTAAGGCAGGGGTCGCGTTTAAAGACATTTGATCATATGTCGTGGCCATAGCAGGACCTGGTTCGCACTAGAGCGATTTCTGTTTGTTTAACCAAAAATATGGTCAAAATTGGAGCTTTTCCTAATGCGACCCCTATGAGCAAAATTTGGAAAAATTTGTCCGTGGACCAAAAAGATCAAAGGCGCCGTAGTGTATGGGTGGGGCAGGCAGATTTTTCCAAAATCACCCAAAGAAAACAAAAATTCATCAAACATGTCAATTGCGTGTTTACTTAGGAAAATTGATGCAGAGTAGAAGCGCACGAACATTTTATCATTGTTTACAAAAGCGTTTTATCAGTGTTTACACAAGAATTTAGCCTTGTTGTGTGGTTTCGTGTGCGACCAGAAAATGAGCCCCCAAAAAATTGGTCAGTACTGATATTTTTGGGTCTTTCGGACCGACCAAAAAAATATTCGCTCTAGTGCGACCCCCCAGTTGTTAAATTGAGTCTCCCTTTGTTTTCCTGAGAATTGACTTTCATTACAAGTCACGATTACAAACAAGCAGTCACTAATTTCGAGTCATTCAAATGTTGACTCGCACCTTTGAACACATGTGAAGTATTTTGAAATGTTTGCACATTTTTATTAAGAAAATGTCATACAATTAGTTCTCGCATTTTACATTATACAGCTTAAAAGTGTCTTCTACAAGTTCTAGATTTGTAGATCTCAGCAAAAATCTAATGAGTACTTTGTGGGCCCTTGCTGGTCTTCCAGAATCTCCACGACTCCACCCATCACAAGGCTAAAATACAAATAAAAGTAAATTAGTAACTCAAACACGTAAGAAACAGTGTTCTTTTCAAAGGAAACGACCGCATTTTCAGGCAACAAGCATAAGCTTTCAAAGAAACTAGAACTGAACTTCCATATATCATATCTCAAGCAAAAGGGAATGGAAAGAATAGTTATCATACCACGTTGTCTCCCAAATAGTGCCATTATCCATCAGTGGTGCCAGTAGACGGGATATTTTGGCGTTAAGAACTTGGAAGCTCTCCGTTATCTCGATACACATGTCATCTTTGGGATTGGCTGTGTTGTGCGACAATTGGTATGTGCGATCCTTTGTTAGGTCTCTGCCACAGCCGTAAAAACACATTCCTACCGCTCGCACCCTTTCTCCAGGTACTGCATTTTCACTTTCCGTGATCGTAACCTGTATAGTGGACATGCCCAGAGGTGCTATTCCTCTTCAGTCGCGAGTTTTACAAATGCCACTAGCAATTTGCGGCGCCAACATATTGAGCTATTATTCACGTGATACGATTCCAAATCAAGCAATGGACCAATCAAGCAGAATGTAATGTGTATTGAAATGTAGTGATTTAGAAGACCGCATATATATTAAACAATTGTCGTAGGAGGAATGGTTCGGGGTATTTTTTGGTTGCCATACGTGCCTTGATGACAGTGACGATCTTAGTTTGTGAAGACTCCCGCTCTTTTTATCTCGCTGGTCAGCTGGCTGGTCCGTGATTATACGATCAATCTACATTCCACGAATGAAAGAAATGCGCGTTGTTGAAATTATTGAAAACTTAAGAAAAAAGTTGACTCTTGCGTAACTGGCCGATGTAGCCACATGCTAAGGTTAAATTTGGTTCGTAATCGGAGCGGCACTCGGAGCATAGCTCGACATTCGTTTACTTCATTCTTCGTTTACTCCCAAAAGAGTAAACTACATGTAGTTGTCTTGTCAGTCATGTTTCGTACAAAAAGTCAGAAAGTAATTGATTTCAGTTTCTCCAATAGGATTTTTGACGGCATCGGTTGTACGGTGTCATAGCGAGCGATAAAAAAAAACCTTGATTGCGGTAGATAAGTGTCTACAATTACAAGGCGTCTCTTTCATTGAACTTGTCTTCGCGCTCGCAGTTAAAAACACTGGTGAGCTGACAAATTGACAGAATTGACGACTGACCTTTTTTCGAAAATCTACAATAACTTAAATTCTTGAAAAGCTTTGAAAGCGACACGCTGTACTGATACGGTACTTCTTCAACTGGTCGAATTTTAAATGTAGAATCGGCCCAGCAAAAAGAATGTGACAAAAAGCGCAGTACCCGTGCCTAATGATTTAACTGCGCGCTTGGTTAACAATATCCAAACTTGAATTCATTATATAGAAAACGCCCGAAAGAAATGAAAAGCATGTGTTACATCAGTTTAATTCGGTTTTCAAAATTTGGCGTTCAGATTTTGGTGCAGATATATACCGGATGTACGAAATGCAAGGAACGGAGACCGACTTAAATAGACATCTGCTTTGTGTTGCTTCAGTGGGACAGTTTTGGTTAGATAAAGCCAGAGAGTCCGGAAATACAGTGAAAAAAACGTTCTTTTTTATACGAAGCAATGGATGCTCTCGACATTATGATCGGAAATTCAAGCAAAGTTAATCTATATAAGGTCCAAACAGTCTTTTTTGGCCCAACCAAAAAAATCGATGGTACTTTTTCCCATCAACTTTTCAATTTGATAATTGTGAGCACTCTAAAAAAACAGTCAAAGTATTTCAGTGCTAACCACAAAGTGTCAGTCGCAAAGTGAGATCAGGGAGACTTCAACGCGAGATCAAAGTTACTTGATTGACAATTTCCTACAGGACAAGGCGCCGGTAAATTGAAAATTTTGTCAGTAACATTTATCCAGCTCCGCATTTCCGAGGCTGGACAACGGCGCCTATGAAGTTGAAGAAAACTTTGGTATGAAGGAAAGCACCGTTAGCTCTTGTAGAACGGAACTGAAGACAAGTGTTTGTGAAAAAATAATCCAAAATTTGCATAGTTCTTCCAGGCCCCAACTCAGCAGACTCAGTGGTATAACTTGTCCTAAGAAACGTTTGCCACTCACCTGATAGGATGTTCAACGGGGTCTGGTATGACACTGACTTTTAGCGTGAGCTTAAAACATTGCGTGCCTTACGTACTGTACGTGCATGGGACAAAGAATGATTGGAATGACTTCGTTTTGCATGTCTTCTGTTGTTATCTGACCCCTTGAGTCGCGGCTGCTAACATCAAAAGTGTACATTTTATTATCCTCGGTCGAGTCTGTCACGTATTTATCAGCAAGACACGCACTTTGCGAACAACTTACAAGGGACAGGCCGGTTTTTCGGGAAAAAGTGTAGAATTCCAGTTACACGTTTACGAAAAATTATTTTTTGCTTTCACGTGCCACGATAGGCATACCATTCACAGTTTACGAATTTTATTGTTTGATAATTACTACACTATAAAACAGCAAGACACGCACTAGGCAAACAACTAGCTAGGGACAGGCCGGTTTTTTCGGAAAAAAGTGCAGAATTCTACACAAGGTTCACGTTGACGAATAATTTTTTTTGTGCTTTCACATGTCACGATAAGCATATCATTCACAGTTCACGAAATTTATTATTTGTTAATTATTCCACACACGTGAAATAAAACCACACAATCGCGTGCTTCTACGAATAAATCAGCCACTTTAGTCTAATTAATCAGTAAAGAAAGCATTTCCTTTCAAGGGTAATTTGCGTTATGATTAGAGACAGGAGAAGCGCTAAACACTGTCAACTGTTTAGTTACGATATTAATCTGTCATCATAGAGTTTCTTATCTTGCAGCACTTTATCCTTGGAGATGGTCAGTTGTAGTGGTAACGTTAGAGAAATCTGTGTAACTCAAAATTAAACTTTACTTGGCAAAACTAGGACTTTTGCTGCGATTGTCTTTACAGGTTTTGCAATAGTTTTGCGGCGATTGTCTGTAATGGCTTTTTCTGCGAAACAGTATGCTTTTCCCTGTGAAACATTTCCGGTGATTGTCGATATTACAGTTATACAGGGTCTGGGGTTCCAAATCGGGACTTTTGCTGCGATTGTCTTTACAGGTTTTGCAATAGTTTTGCGGCGATTGTCAGTAATGGCTTTTTCTGCGAAACAGTTTGCTTTTCCCTGGGAAACATTTACGGTGATTGTCAATATTACATTTTTAAAGGGTCTGGGGTTCAAAATTAGGAATTTTACTGCGATTGTCTTTACAGGTTTTGCAATAGTCTTGCGGCGATTGTCAGTGATGGCTATTTCTGCTAAACAGTTTGCTTTTCCCTGTGAGACATTTACGGTGATTGTCAATATTACATTTATTAAGGGTCTGGGGTTCGAAATTAGGACTTTTGCTGCGATTGTCTTTACAGGTTTTGCAATAGTCTTGCGGCGATTGTCAGTAATGGCTTTTTCTGCGAAACAGTTTGCTTTTCCCTGTGGACATTTACGGCGATTGTTAATATTACTGTTATATAGGGTCTGGGGCTCGAAATTAGGACTTTTGCTGCGATTTTCTTTACAGGTTTTGCAATAGTCTTGCGGCGATTGTCAGTGATGGCTTTTTCTGCGAAACAGTTTGCTTTTCCCTGTGAAACATTTACGGTGATTGTCAATATTACATTTATAAAGGGTCTGGAGTTCAAAATGAGGGCTTTTGCTGCGATTGTCTTTACAGGTTTTGCAATAGTTTTGCGGCGATTGTCTGTAATGGCTTTTTCTGCGAAACAGTTTGCTTTTCCCTGTGAAACATTTCCGGTGATTGTCGATATTACAGTTATCCAGGGTCTGGGGTTCCAAATTGGGACTTTTGCTGCGATTGTCTTTACAGGTTTTGCAATAGTTTTGCGGCGATTGCCAGTGATGGCTTTTTCTGCGAAACAGTTTGCTTTTCCCTGTGAAACATTTACGGTGATTGTCGATATTACAGTTATATAGCGTCTGGGGTTCGAAATTAGGACTTTTTGCTGCGATTGTCTTAACAGGTTTTGCAAATCTGTTGCGGCGATTGTCAGCTGTGGCTTTTTGTTCTGGGAGACAGTTTACTTTATAACTGTTAATCTTTACAATAATTATAGCTGTGTTTGGGTAATCTCTTTGTAACAAGTACGTAAACGCCACTCTATTCAGTTGCAGATTGCAGACGTCGGTTAGGAGTCCAACATGAATCAGGACTTCAAAAATAGTACATGCTCAGAAAACACAAGTACAAGGTATGAGAAGGAAATTTCCTTGCATCATCATTTAGTTAAAGAAACTAAATATATGAAAGATCATATTGAAATCGATCATATTTCTTATCATTTAGGCAAGCGAGAGAGGATAAAGGTTAGAGAGAGTTAATCCCGCATACAGGCCTACTTCCCAAGGTTGCATTACCACTATCAGTGGAAAACTGTGAACCATGTCTACAAATATCTTGAGGATGAGCCCTGTGTTTCGGGATTAACTCTCTTACAGTTCATTCTTTCTTGGTCTGAGATTGTTCTTTTAGTACTTCTTAGGTAGCTTAAGCGTTGGACAATAACTGAATTCCCTTCCACTTCCAGGAACAATATGACTACCGAACAAACAGACGTTGTAATTGTGGCGAAGTTATCAACTATTAAGGTAAAACTCTACACCATCATTTTACCTATGTAAGAGTATTTGCTGCCAGGAACTTTAATTGAAGACATATATTGTGATGGTGTATATAGTTGAGCGTGTTGGTAACGAGTGTCACTGCTTGATTACAATTACCTGAAGTAATGAATTACAAATACGATGACAGTGCCACTCTGTTTTCAAAATTGGGACACAAAACTTATGTAACCGCAGTCATGACTAATGTGACATAGACTGAAAACCATCAGTGAACAGTCCAATACAGTTTGATCTTGTTCACGTGATCATTGGGTACCGCTTTGTATTTTTAATCTTGGTCCCTGATGACTGATAAGTGAGCTATTTATCGTTAACGCTAAATTATTTTTTTTCTTGGATGTAGATCTCAGATGTTGAAGAGTGGCTAAAAAGCTGTGTGTCCGAGGCTGATGAGGAAGAAAGCAGAATCAGTAAAGAAGAGCTATTAAAAAGTTTTTGTTCATGGACAAAGACAGGTGGGAAAAGAGTTATTTTTTCCTTATCTTGGAATATCTCTTTCCAACTTGGGCTACAAGAATTTCTCTCCAATATTAAGAAAGGGGCGGCGTATCAGTTATAAGGGGCTTATGTTATCGAGTCATTTGATAAGCAATGAAAAAGCGGCAGCTTCTGGAGAGACCAAGAAACGGCCGGCACCTCACCCTCCGTCTCAATTGGCATCAACTGTGACAACCCAATCAAAGATCTCAAAAACAGTATCGCCCTCAGAAAAGCCCAGCCCATTCTTCAAACTAGAAACGGTGAAACAATGGATGGAAAAATACTACTGCGAAGGGGAAATAAATGACATCTTATCGAAACAGGAACTTTGGCTTCATTTTAAAGATGCCAACCAGTTGCAAGATAGTGAAAAATCAGCCTTTTTTTCCCACCTTGGTAAGATGATAGGCCAGGCTCCCTTCGAGAAAGTACAACCAGTGAAGAGGAAGCATAAAAAACACACTTTCTAGTTCTTAAAGAACAAAGAACAGACGAAAATGGTCAATTTATCATTGTTAATAGATGGCCGGTCAGCCGATAAGGCCAATTCTGACAAGAAAGAGTCAACGAGTGAGACAGACGAAAGAATCGTTGACAAACAAATATTCGGTCCTGATGACCCTGTCTCTCGCAACAGCAGGGCAACGAAGGTTGATGAACAACGTTCTGATAAGGAAGAGCAGTGTCCCCCCGACAGCCATGCCTTGAACCGAGAAGATTTGAACCATGACATGGACAAATCCCCTAGCAAAATAGCTCCGACCATTCCTGATAGCTCCATTCCAATTGAAGGCGACGCAATGAGTGACATCGATGAACATGGCAGCCCGAAAGATGATAGCTGGTATGAGATGAATCAACTAGATAATAGTCCTGCTGAATCACTACAGAGCATGCCTGATAGTCCCAACCCTTCCACAATACACTCGGACATGGGCGATAGAAATGACGAGAATGCTGTAGATGATACAAGCAGGGCAAGTTACGATAGTGATGCAAGTAATGCCGCTTTCATTGATGAAGTTAAGAAGGATAAAGAAACACCATCGATTATCTTCAAGAGGTTTCATAGAAATCCTTACAGTTTGCTCTCTTCTAATTTTCCTGGGAAACCCGTTTCCATTCAGGCATACTTGTCTGACGTTTTGAAAGATCCTGGCAATACAAACGAACAGCGTGTTGCCCTTTATTTAGCTTCAGGCAGCTCACACGCATTTAAGGATTGTGCCTTGAGAGCCTTTGTCGCAGCTTCTTTTCCACCTGTTAAAGTTGGAAGCTTTGCTGGGGAACAGGTCGATTTCACATTTGAAGGAGATGCTGTACCACAATTCGCTCAACTACAAAAGAGTAACTTCAGGTGCACCATTTGCATCCCACACCTGAAGTGGGCACTTGATAACAACATACCACACGCACCCTGCAGAGCAAAGTCCGCATGAAGGGATGCCATTTTGTCGGGAACAGCAAAATTAAGTTTCTCTGGCATGGTGCAGCTCAAGGAGCACGCCAACTCTAGATGCCATTTGGAGGCCCTAGATTTCTTTAAAAAAGCCAAAGAAGTGAAGCCTTCCCGTGTGGAAAGAAGTAGAAGAGCAACAAGAGAGAAGCTCATCTATGATTACTTTTTACATCCTTCTGAGAATTTAAACTAAGAAGGACCTCCGAGTCTCCGAGGCCAGCGAACAACAAACAGAAAGTCAAGTGCTGCTACCTGTGGGATTCGGAGGTCGTTAAAAATTTTTCAAGTGATTTGCAAATCCGAAGAACAACCCCGAAAAGTCTCTTTCAAAGTCGGGTAAACAATGGAGAGTTGAATTGTCATCCAAGCCATCCAGGTCACGAGTAATGTTCTTCCTACACTGTCTGGAAGGAGGTGCACACAATTGATGCCACTGCTCTTAAAGAAGAAGCAAACTCATGTTTTAAGTCGGTATATATTCCTGTTTTTCAAACCGTCAGCATCAATGGGAAATCGGTACAAATCAGTGGTGGAATTAAAAGCCTTGAGCCACCCTGTAAAGGGGAAGCCCTGTCCTATGGTGAACATCCGTATACGTGCGATAACTGTTTCCGTCAATTGAGAGAATTGAAGAACACTCTCCAGCACCGGATCTCGGGCCGTTTAGATGGCAAAACAAACAGGCTGGGATTAAAAGGATTCAATCGAAGATATGCCAGGAAAGGCGAAATGATGGATGCTCTAGAGGTCGAAACTCAAAAAAGGAAATTGGCAGAAGCTAATGTAAAGCAGCTAGTAAGGCGAACTTTGACTCCGACAGACTGGGAGGAAAGTCTTCACCAAGCGTGTCTCAGCGGAGAAGACCAAATGCTTGCAATCAACCTGGTACGTTTACTGAAATCAGTAATCTTGGCGCGGAATCCGATGCAGATTCTAGTTCTGAAGAATTTAATGTCGAAGCAGCAGAAACGTAACAACCATCATTACGTGGATCTGGTGAAAGATATAAGTGGGTTATTTAAAAATGAACTTGGCCCCTCTAATTATGCTCTGTTAGCAGATCTGTTCGGTCTAGCAAAAGAAACAACAGCGGCGAAACATTCTTCTAATTCCCGGATAGATCCTGGTTTAAACAAAGAGGCAATAAACATGGCTGCAAGTACATTTAAAGGGCTCCCTGTGAATGAAGCTAGTGACGGTGCTCGCTGTTTGAGGTACCTTCATCCAAGGAAAGCACAAGATGGTACCATTGTCTTAGTGGGATCCGTGTGGAGTCCTAATGTTGACAGCTGGAAGGAAGAAGAAATAAAACTTCCGAGAAGGGATGCATCAAAGGGAGATGTAGACGACTTTGGAGCTTTGAAGAGGCTGGTAGATCATCTTATCAAATCAAATCGGCTTGCTAAAACTGTGTCCATTCATAATTTGACCTGTTTGGCAGCTCTCGATAAACCTACAGTCATCAACTGTATGTGGCCAACTCAAGATAAGGGATACAAGGCAGTCCATCTCTTAAAGTACTGGGAAGCTCTGAGGAAAGTATGCTACTATGACGATTCTGGCGCCGTACGCAAGATTCCCTTGAATTTGATTGGCTACTCTACTGACTCGGCTGGTTTCTCCTTGTCCGCTGCGATCCATCTGATGACCCCTTCGCCTGAAGAGATAAAGGAAGGTGTTGTTCACCTTGGCCTTGGAATAGATGACGAGTGCTATTTGTCGCCATATTACTGGTTTCTTCCGGCAATAGCGTTCTTAGATTATGATCACGAGCAAAGGCTGTTTCTAAAGAATTTAAAATATGAAACTCGCCAACTAACCTTCTGGGAAGATAAGGGACAGGCACCAAGACTCGCAACAATCCAACACCTCAAAGATCTGAAACACCGTTGCCAAGTTTGGGATTAGATTGTGGATTCAGTAGTACAGATTTGCTCTTGATATATTTTTGTGACCAAAACTCTGATGCTTGCGAAAGATTATTCACCCCACGTATTGCAAATCTCCTAGAAGAAAATGTCCCAGGTTCTCAAGGGACTATCCTGTACGTTACAGCTGTATACTCGTTGATCCAGCCCTTCCGTGTTCCAGACTTTGGTTCACCAGAGGATGTTCAGGAATCCATTTCTTGTGGCATTTATATACTACGACTGTGGAAGAAGGTGTTGGAACTGAAGAAGCTGCGTCTCCATTCTCAAACAGGGGCAAAGAGTAATCCTTCCAAACGTGGGCACTTCGTTACGTATGGCTGCTATACTACTGCAGAGGTGCTTTTTTCAGCGGCTACGATTCATCAATTGGCAATGTATTTGCATTTCAAAGGTCTTGGACCACAGTGGGCGTCACCATACAACTCCGGTACCAAAACCACGGAACGACTAATTGCAGAAATGCAAGGCAAAACTAACCATCTACAGTCTCTTGATTCTCAGTCTACGTTTGGAGACATGCTTGAGAGAAGCACGAAGGTCCAGTATAATATAAATACCAAACAGCGCCTTGCCACAGCTGGTGCAAAAGTTACCTTTTCCCACAAGAGGAAAAGGCTTGCATTTGCCCTCAAGCCAAAACAAGGGCACCAACACTATGAATTCCCTGACAAATATAGCGACTTTAAAGAAGCCCAGGTTCAAGCTCATAGAAAAGGAGTGAGGAGGGCGCAAACTCTTTTTGCAAAGTACATGCCATCACAATGCGTGGATCTACTAAAAGAGAATGGCTGCTGGGAAAAACCATTTGTTTACGAGAAACCAAAAGGTTGCACTGTGGTCGATCAGCCCCCTCCGAGAGAATATTGTCATATTGACAAATCATTTGCGATTATCAATGAAGATCTCAAGTCACAATGCAACAAAGACGAAACAGACGGAAACTTAGACACCCACTCTGAAACAGACCATGACACTTTCGAATCAACAGCTGAGTTTGATGTCCATACAGAAGAACATCCTGAAGTGGAAGGCAGCGCTGGTATGATGTGGAAGATAAGCAAATGCGTTGATGGGAAGATGACGTACATCCACATAAAGCAGGGGTTAAAACTGCTGTTACCTCGTGAATATATCTCTCGCTGTCGCCAAAGGAGACACTGGGCATCACAGTATCTACCAGGAAAGGAGCCCTTGAATCCTAAACACGACATTTTCAAGTACTGCAATGTTGCTTTAAAGGTAGTTCACGATAACACTAAAGTATACGACATTGCACGAGTGGAGGTGATCGAATCAACCACAGACGGATCGGAAGTTGTCAGCTTTGAGAGAAAGGGGAAAATTTCAGTGCGCTTTCGCTGTTCCTTGTACACGGAAGACAACAACGATGTTTATTTTGTCTCCGACGATGTATTACTTACGAAGTGGAGGGCTCCCTCAGCAATTATCAGTGCAGTGGATTTACAGCCTGTTGTAGAGAGTCCTGGGAAGTACACAATTCATCCAGAATCCAAAGCTCTTCTCCAAGAACTGGGATTCTCGTCCAGGAATGCCATCCATGATAAGGAGATGCTGTCACCCAGTGAGATAACGGACGACTTAGAAGAAGCCACAGGAAATGGCGAAGAATTTTACGAAGTAGAGGAAGTTTTAAGTAGGCGCCTCTCAAAAGACTCCCTGTCATATGAGTACAAGGTACGATTCAAGGGCTATAGTCCAGAAGACGACATGTGGTTGCCCTCATCCTTCTTCAACAGGCCAGTGACTTTTGAGTCCACATCGCAATATGGCAGAAAGAGGAAACACACACTAGATCCCGATAACGCTGAAGAGACCCCTCTGAAAAGAAGACAGAGAAGATGATCCCCTAACAAAAAGCATGCAAAAGCAGTACCTGCATCTAAGTGCAAGAGGGTTCGCAAGAGTATTAAAGACAAGGGGAGAGCATTTCGTTCATCCTTAGAAACCTTACCAGTGATAGAGCTGAGAGACAGTGAGAAAACAAGTGACAGTAATGTAGAGTCAAAGCAAGAAATTGAAGTTCCTGTTGAGAGAGCTGACAGTTTTGATGTAGTATCGTTATCACACAAGATGAAAGAACAGAGCAAAACCGAGACCAAAGAATCATGGGCTTACAGGATGGGATCACAAGTGATGAACTCTGATACGACAAGTAATTTTGATGAACGGAGCACCGCACATGCTAGTGAAGCCGTTGAGGTCGATGATCTTTCTTCCAATGAAGAACTGGGAAATGAGCTGAGTATTTTGAGCGACGTAGTCCGTCGGGATGACAATTTTTCCAACACGAGACGCACTTTGGGTTATACCAAATTTCCTGAAGTTGATGCAACAATACAATCCTATGCATGCCGTTGTATCCAGAATGACCCTGCAATCAGTGTAACAGATCCACTTGAAGTGACCATGTCATTGTTCAATTTCAGTCTTATGGCAGCTTCGATCGAACGGGCATCAGAATACTGCAACGATTCCATCGGTTAAGGAAACTACGTATTGAAGTTAAATTTGAAGAAGAATGGCTACGATCTGCATTTCAAAACGTGGACAACACACTGAAAAACCAGGTGACGTGGGCCCTGTTGGACAAAGTAAACGAAGAAGGCAAACATCTAGTATCCTTCAAGGATTACAGATTAACCTCTCAGGATTTGTCTTTTATGTGTGGCGAGCGATATCTTTCTGACGAGATTATAAATCTTTTAATTCAAAGTTACTGTGACCGAGCAAACGCAAAGCATCACTCCTGTCGTTACAACCTACTACCATCCTTTCTGTCAGTTGGAGAAGTGTCAAAGAAACTAATTGAGAATATTTGCAAAACAGAAGAAATGAATGAAATAGAAATACTGTTTTTACCCATCCACATGCTGGAGTGCCACTGGGGACTCGCTATATTTTCTGTAAGTGAGCAAACAGTATTTTTTGACGACGGCTACCACTGTGCTGTTTCGGAAGATCTTCGGTGCAGAACCAAAACTCTCCTTTCCGTTATTGCAGAATGTACTAAGCTGGCTAAATTTCAACCACTTAGCTGGAACGAAATTCAGCGATTCAAAGTTCCGATGCCTGATCAACCTCAGAATTCTGAAACTGGTTCCGGTAGCTGTGGTGTAAGTGTTATATGTGCAGCACGTGACGTTTGCAATGGACTTGACTCCTTTACTTGGACCTATAAAGACGCAACACAACTCCGAGCTCAGTTAATGGTTGAGCTAATTAATTTTCATTGAACCATCAGTCAAGTCAATACATCCAAGCTGAATCAATTTCTGACCATGTCTACAACAACAAGGGATATGCGCGGTTCTCAACATGGAGACTATCCTAAGATCACAACTGGTACGAGGGAAAGACGCCGTTGACTCGGCTAGAAAAGAAACCATGGATTGCCGTAAATGAAGTCTTTGTCGTCGTGACTAGAAAATTTGTGCAAAAAAACATCAATCAATATGAAAGGAACATCTAGCTTGCCCAAACCCAGACCACTGCCATTTCAGAGCAAGCCTATAAGAGCAGACACCACCCGTTTGGAATGAAGAAAGGTCTATGAATTGTGATCTTCACTGGTTCACAAGAAGTTTTCAGAAGGCGATTCATATAGGCGTTAGTGTAGTGGAAATTCCAGAAGTGTCAAGAAACACAATAACAGGAGAACCGAACAACAGAAGACTATCAAAAGGAGACGTCATCGAAATAGCAAGGATCATAATGCGAGAATCAGAGCTGTTGAAAAATAACAAATCACAACCGATCATCATGCATTGACTTTTGAATCAGTTTACCTCATCAAATGATGAATACAAGCTGTACGCAGTCTAAACGCTGCTAGTTACATCAAAAGTCACCACATCGAGAAACGAACGGCAAAACTTTGTTGTTATTGTTCCATGGATATTTATGGACATAACTCCTTCCCTTGTGCCCATCAAGACAAACCGCAACTTCTCACTAATTTAATGGTCAAGCTAATTAATCTCCATTGCACCGTCAATAACTTCAAGAAGTCCAGGCTTCAAACTCTGTTTATGGCCCGTGTCGTTTTCCTGTTTCCCTTCTTTTCCTTACTCCTATGCAAGACGGATTCAAGGAACGTGAGCTAGACATCTCGGCATTCGTCCGTAGCCTGACCTGCGTCTTTACAAAGTATGTTCATCAGACAACACCCATTCTGGAATGAAGTAAGCTGCTGCACTTTGCCACTAATATTCATTTTAATGAGAGACTGTGCCTTCCTGGCATTTGATTTCTTTGGTACCGTGCCATGTATAGTCAACGTCAATGATAGACTGTGCCTTCCTACCATTTGATTTCTACTGCACCGAACCATTTCTGTTCAAATTCAATGACAGACTGTGGCAGCCTTCCTGGCTTTGGATTTCAACTGCAAACGAGCCATGTGTAAAGAAAGTCGACGATACTGAGACTGTGCCCTCTTGGAATTTGATTTCTGCTGCACCAAGCCACGTATATTCTACGTCACTGATAAACTATGCCTTCCTGGCATTTTATTTTTGCTGCACCAAGCCATGTATGTGCAATGTCAATGTCAGACTGTGCTGTGCTTCCCTGGCATTTGATTTTTGATGCATCAAGCCATCCATGTTTATTCGACGTCGATGATAGACTGTGCAGTGCCTTCCTGGCATTTGATTTCTGCTGCACCGATCCATGTATATTCAACGTAAATAATAAACTGTGTCGGCCTTCTTGGGATTTGAATTCTACTGCAACGAACCATGGGTATTCAATGTCAATGATAGACTATGCGTCCCTAGCATTTGATTTCTGATGCACTGAACCATATCTAGTCAACTTCAATAATAGACTGTGTGTTCCTAGCATTTGATTTTTGATACACTAAGCCATACATCTTAAACCTCAAGGATCAACGGTGCCTGCCTGGCATTTGATTTCTGTTGCACCGAGCCGTGTATATTCAACGTAAATGATAGACTGTGTCGGCCCTCCTGGCATTTGATTTCTACTGCAACGAACCATGTGTATTTAACGTCAATGATAGACTGTGCGTTCCTGGCATTTGATTTATGATGCACCGAGTTATGTATATTCTACGTCAATTATATACTAGTGTGCCTTCCTGGCATTTGATTTCTACTGAGCCGAGCCATGTATATTTTACGTCAATGATAGACTGTGCCTTCCTGGCATTTGATTCAGTTCTGATACACTAAACCATGTATATTCAACGTCAAGGATAGACTGTGCCTTCCTGGCATTTGATTTCTGCTGCACCAAGCCATGTTTATTCTACGTCAATTATAGACCGTATTCACCGTCAAGGATAGACTGTGCCTTGGTGGCATTTGATTTGTACTGCACCGAACCATGTTATTCAGCGTCGACGATGGACTGTGCCTTTCTGGCATTTGATTTCTGTTGCACTTTGCCATGTATATTCAAGGTCAATGATAGACTGTGCCTTCATGGCATTTGATTTCTGTTGCACTGCGCCATGTGTATTCAGTAGCAACGAAATAATGTCATTTTCATTTCGATTAACTGTAGTTGGTTCTGTTGTTTTACTTGTACGTTATCATTACTTGTTTTTGTTTTTTTCATTTTTAATACTAACAAGCAAGCAATTCTTGCAAGAAGGAAAGAAGAGAACATTAAAGTTCAAATTAAGTAGTTGGTGAAAAGCTAACAGGAGCGATTTTACGACAAAGATGTAAGGTCAGGTGAAAATCTAATATGTTATATTGCAGATATTCACATGCCATGTAATTTCCATGGTGGTGTGACCGTTTACAGAAACTGCATGGGTACACATTTCAAGGAAAGTGCCACTAAATTGAATATTATTTCATTTTTTTTAAAGTGCTGGGAAAAAAGCTGCAAATCCCTTTCCTGGCTGGGAAAATCGGGACTAGGCCTGTTTGCTGGTAAGTAAGGTAAAAATGAAAGATTCCTGGCTGGGAAAAAAGATCTCCGACAGATCCCCTGGCTGGGAAAAACGTTTTGTTATCTTCGTCTGGCTGGCTCTGAGGAGCGGATATTATTTTCCCACGAAAGTTAATTATCAACTGAATAGCACTCGATGACTGTTAAAAAATCGTTTTGGTTGAAAACGAAGAAATTTTGGAAATTTTATCGTTGAGTACTCCTGATGATACATGATGGTGAAGTAGTTGAATGACAAAGCGAGATCCAGGTAATGGGTTGTGTTGTGATTGGATGTGAAAGTGATAGGTATTTGTAAAGGGTATGAGCTGCGAAGGTTAGTAATGATGTTAGATAGTGTAGCTCTATTAGTAAGCATAAAACCATCATCTATGTAGCGAAAAAAATAAAAATATTAGCAAAGCAATTAGTCTTGCTAAAAAAAGAAAATTTGCTTGGTAAAAGCACAAGGTCAGGAATTTGCTGGGTATGGTAACTCCCCATAGAAACCCCTTTAATTTGCTGGTAGATGGAATTACCAGCAACAAAAAAATTGCATTGGTTAATAAAATTATTGAGATTAAGTAAATAATCCCTATAAAAATTAGGCAGGTTAAAGTGCCAGTTCAACGAAAATCGACATCTTTTTTTCTGGCATTTTTTGACACAGAATAGCTAATTTTAGTGTAAGACATTCTTCAATGTAAATAAAATTGAATATAATGACTGTTAAGACAATAAAAAATTGCGATAAACTCACGATTTTTTCGTCCGCCATTACAAGAAACAGGTTCCAGTTGAGCCCGCAATTTAACAGCAGACGATCGAGTTATGATGTCATACTCGTAACGTTTTGCAAGGTAAACACTCAGAAGCTCCTAATTTTGCTCTTCTAGAAGTAAGCGGAGAACCCAACTCAAGAGTATTTTTTTGGTATTAATGCCCAAAGGGGAACTCTCGATGCTCTTGACTGACTACGAAAGGATTTCCGGTTCCGGTGCATCAACGACTAAATAATAAAACCTGTTGCAGCACTGATCAAACACGATCGTTGACCATCGATCGCTCCAGCGCGTGTAAGAAGAAGAGGAACTGGAATGTTTTCAAATAAAGTTGATTTGATGGAAACGTAAATATCTTGGGTGGTATGTACAACCTTGTTTTTGGTTCTTCTGTATTCAATCGTTGGCACAACCATAACATTGTGAAATTGTGTTGATATCATGTCCGCGAGGCCGGACGTTATCACTCTGTATACAGTAGCGTTCAGTGTTTTGATACCCTGCTCTGTGAATCTACGATCAGGCGTTAATTCTTTCCGTTTTTAAGCACAAATGTTTTCTGCACTCTTCGCCATCTGTTTGTTCAGTTTGGGTTGCTTTCGTTTGCTTTGCAATCGTTGGGCGGTTCATGTTCATTCGCTTTTTTTATTGTTTGGGCGGGGAGTGCCTGCCTGTTAATTGGGCAACCCTAAAAATCCAGAATCAGGAACTGGAAACCACAAATCAAAGAAAACAAGCCCTTAAAATATGAGAAAAATTATTTTGCAGATATTTTGCCTTTAAAAAGTAAGAGGCCAAGTAGTAAGGTCCTCAAACGAATAAATTTGTGAGGGCTACGATTATGAGAGTTTTAATGAAGTGGATCATACTTTGATTCCATGCAGGTCAAAGCGGCACAATACTTGAAAGTTGCGAAGCAAATTTTGCAGCTAGTTCTAGACTTGTCTGTTGTTCCGTCTTTAGTCGGAAAACCATAATATTTCCACACTGCGGATCGAAAAGAAGCAGGCAGATTCACAATTGCTTGGTCGTTCGTCGCCATGTTTGAGACGCACATGGTTTGCCTTATTTGGAAATTCTCAAAGGGTGGTAGAGGGGCAACATTTTTACCAAGCAACATGGCGCAAGAACTGCAAATTAGAGTCTTTGATCGATTGTCAATGAAAAACGCACATCTTATTGAGATGTGGATTCTAAGTTTACAATATAATGACTCATTGAGGGCACTTTTGGAAAGGTATGCAAAAAATCGAACTAAAATCGAAACGTGGAATCAAATAATCGTGAATCGAACCGAACGGTCATAATCGCGATTAATCGTTACACCCCTAATTGTTGTTTGGGTGACTTGATTGGTGAGAGTGCGGGAGCAACGCTGCCCGCCATGTCTGCTAAGATGGCAATCATCTCCTGGTCGGAAACTGCATTTACCATGGTGTAGTTCTGAAAAGAACTATTTATCAGCTATAAGTGCAAGACCGGTTTCGAACCCAAACTATTGGATTCTTCGTCAGTTGCTTTTTATTTGAAGAGCTCGCAATGTGAGCTAGTGCTGAGTCTGGCACACACCTGCGAGTCAGCTGTTAAATGTTATCTTTAAGCGTTGCAGCAGTAAAAATTAAAAAAAACTCCAATTCTGTACTCAGTTTTTTTTTTTCAAAAGGACAAGTTCTGTCTTTTGACGAAGAAGAATTCCTGGCGATTTATAAAATCACAACGAAGAAAAGACAACAGCCTTAGAAGCAGTATGAAAGAATTGACGATGTTTTGGACGCCATTTCTCCTGAAGAGTTTGAAACAGAGTTCAGGTTTGGCATCACAGAATTGCCTCTCCTTCTTCGGGCATTAAAAATGTTTACTTGTGCAAATGGCATGGTATGTTCAGGAACGGAAGGACTGTTGATTGCATTGAAACGTTTTTCTTACCCATGTCGTCTCTCGGATATGATTCCTCGCTTTGGTTGTTCAGTGCTGAAGCAGCATTGCTTGGAATTGTTGTTGTTGTTGACGCAATTCCTCGGTATGCAATTCAAGCTCTCTTTTTTGGTTGAGCTGTTGTTCAGCTCTTTCAGAGGCTTTTCTCTCAATGCTCGTTCCAAGAGTTCCATGACACTAGTGTAGCTTTTTCTCTTTTTGGGTGTCGTACCATCAGAGTTTTCTTCATCGTCCGTGCTGGTTCTTCATTTTGTTTCACTTAACTTCTCTGTTGCTCTTTTCCTCATCTCCTCGGCTGTTGCTTTTTCACTTTCCTCTTTCCCCTGCTGCTGCTCCTGCCAATCCACAATCTGATCATGGATATTGGTCAGGGCCTGGTATATCTTGTCGTATTCAACATCCACGCCACTAGCACTACTCTCTTCCTTTTCTCTTTTCTTGAAGTCTTGGTATAACTTATCAAACCTCTCTCTTGCTAATCTTTGAGTAACTTTCATTCCACTCTCTTGCAAATGTTTGGCGATTTTTGTCCAAGATATACCTCTCTCTTTTGAACCTGGTCGGTACTTATAGGGCTCTTCAACCAGTACTTCTCTGAGAAGCATAGCTTCGTGTTTCTTTTTCCAAATAAAAAGTTCTCGTTTCGCCATTGCTGCGAAGAAAGTCAGGAAAGTGTCAACCATATCACAACAACTCACTGTTTAAAGGGTGAAACTGCTTTTTTAAGGCCTTCATTTTTCAATTTAAATTTATTTGATTGGCGATTTGTTGTTTACATGTAAAGACCTGGAAATGGAATCAGGGTTTGTAATAAAATTCAATTCAATAAAACCTCTTTATACGGCATTAAGTTTGCCTTTGCTGACTTAGAAAAAGACTAGCATAAGTTTAAAATACAAAATACTCACCTTTCGAAACTAGTTCTCTGGAGGACGACTTCTGGTCAAAATCTTGTTGTCGACGAGCGGCTGACAACAAGTTTCCCCCTCCCATGACAGTGTCACGGAGAGCTATGCATGCTCAATGTGAGCATGCTAGTAAACTCGTACTCGTACTCATTCTCGTACTTGAATCTAAAGCTCCCTATTGCCTCTTTCAGTGTCACGGCTGTTTAAAAAAATATAATATACCTTGTTCTATTCGGCAGAAATTGACGATTGAAACGATAAAATACATTTAATTCACAGCTACATAGATATATAGTCTTAGTCTTGTGGCACATAATACATGCATGTGGCAAGTAGAACGTCATGGAGCCTGTGATTAAACTTTTAAAATGTTGATCATTGACTTTTGTAGATTTGGTGGCTCCTAAAAGAGC
>OZ026602.1:31600476-31670476 GCA_964020085.1 Micromussa lordhowensis | reverse complement strand
GCCTGGATATCTAACTCATCCATATCTTGCTGGCGAGCTGCAGCATTAAGATGCGAAAAGTAAGAGGCGATCTGCGAGGCTGTAAGGAATTCTGATGACTGGAAAAGTCGCAAACAGTCAGCACCACGAGCACGGCGCATTTCACGAGCTTTCGGCCTGTTGTTTGGCCGATACGAAATTTAGCCAAAAGGTAGGACTTTTGTTTGTCGCTGAACCGATAAGCTTTTTTGACAGCTTTTAGAGCCCCTCCCTCCTTGGCAGCTGCAATAGGGTAATCCTGGGAAAGCGTTGAGGTTTTTAGGGTCGGTAATACGCCAACGCCCTCCTCTAGGGTGGACTTGTAACCCATTTTGGCTAGATCTATCACTGTATGTCTCTCAGGTGACCGTGTGCATTTCTCAAGGGACAAGTGCTTTTCAAGCGCTGATACCCGTTGAAAGCTGCGCACGCACCCATCCTGGGGACATCAATAAACCCCAGCAGCCTTGTTACTCTCCTTTGGATTAACATTCTGCATTTCCTCCGTGCTGGCTTCAGGAGTTGTAGCTTTGGTTGACTTGTTGCCCAAAGGTTTGAAGTCTCCTGGGGAAAACGCTGCCACTAGTCCACTCTGACTAGGTTCTGAAACATGATGAGACGCACATCCACATTATCTTCCAATCGAAAAACAAGTAACAATTCAGTTATTGTTATTGTTAATAACAGCGTTGAATAGGTACTACTAAAAAGCAAGTATTACCCATCCCTCACTCCCTGTCTACCTAACACTATTAATCAGGGAGGTTTCCGCACTCGTTATTGTATATAATTAAGGTTCAATTGTGACGAACACGGCAGTAACGGCAAAATAAGAGAATTTGTCAGTCCATAAAACAAATCGTGACATTGTGTGTACAACATTTTGTCTACTCACCAGAAGACCTAGAAGACAATGCATCCGGTTGGATTACATGACCAGGACCGACACGATATGGCAGCCAGCGTAGAATTTAGGTTTTCGCACTGCTTGCATACGTCTTCGTGTCTGTGATCGCATAACTGCCTAAGGTCTGGGTTGGTACAATTGCTAAGGGCAAACACACTGCAGTGACTGGCTACCTCGGAGTTGGTGCTGATGTGAACCTGTCAAGGAATGCATTTGAATGCATTACACGTCATACCTGTATTGCCAGGATCGCTACACTAATAAGGTACATATTCAGCTGGCCTCGAGTCAAATAGAATAAAGGAAAAATCGTGCGCGGTTAAAACAAAACACCATTACAAAATAAATGGAAAAGGTGATTAAGAGGTACTTTTCACGTCAATTGGCCATTTCCCCCCTCTCGCCACCACTTTCTCCTTTACCAAAGCCTGATCTTTCGATGGGAGAGCCATTGGACTAATTTTATTTCTTCTATATAATGGTTTTACTGTCTTCACACAGAATTAGTACTGTAGAATGAATTAGGAAAAAATAAACATTAGTATCTATGTTTAAAAGAAATATTCAAAGTGAGTTTTGAGCACCCCACCGCGAGACAGATTTTCTCCCAGTCCTACAATTTTTTTAAAGTTAGTTTTCAAAAAACAACTATTACCTTAAAATCGCCTTTAAGATACAATTTGGCAGCCTTCAAGGATTGAGTGTTAATGGCATCTGATTCCTTTCCCAGTCCGAGTTCGCTAAGCTGGTGCACTAAAGATTCAAGGTCTTCAAAAGCGTGAGCACCTTCTGCGGCAAAGTAATCAAGTCCTTGAAGGGACTTACGCACTGAAGCTTTGCACTGTGCTAAAATCCGCAACATGGTGCGCTCGCTGAAGGGCTTGAATCCCATCTCATCACAGTACTGTTTGTACTGGTTCGCTATCCTCTGTGGAATGAGCGTACGGATGACGTTCGGTATTTTAATGGTTTTTCCTGAGGAAAGCGTCAGCATGTTCTGTCCAAAAGGCAGATCTTGGACTAAATGAGGACTCGTAATGAAGGACAGAAAATGGTCCAACTGCTGCCGCTCAACTCTTACTCTCACTAATGGTTGGTATGTCATGGAAGCGCCACGCCCAAACTGCAGGTGATGAAGGTTGGCTATGGTGTAGTGATATCTCGACAAACCCGGTATGAACACTGAGATGGCCTTGTAGCTGGCAAGACCTGCCATGATGGACAGAATCTGTCTTCGCGTGTCCCAGCCATTTGCATTTCCGTAAGCCTCTGCCAAAGCCTCGAGGTAGTCTTTTGACGGCTGCGACAATTCTTCTAGACCAAGGGCCTTCTTCATGGCAGCAGACGAGACAATGGCCTGCCAAAGAGAACCTGCGTCCTTCGGGCTGATTGTGCGGAGGACTGAGGACACGATCTCTGCCGTTGTTTTGGTGTATCGTTGCTTGGTTCTGTCACTGACTTGCTCCCATTCAAGCCAGGATAGAGAGTAAATACTCATTCAACTTTTCTCAAGGCACTACCGACATTGCCTTCACAGCTTGCACTTCCTCGCTCGTGCTGGAAACAATGCTATCTGTATCTGGACTAAGGAAAGTCTCATCGTCAATTGCAAGCCTTGATAATTCTGCCGCCAGATCTTCAGATGAAACATCGCTGTCCGAGGGATCCTTTTCCACCAATGTCTGCGGCTATAAGTAAAAATTGTTTCAATAGTAGGTAAAAAGCGTAATTATAATACTTTTTGTATGTAGGTGCACGTTGTGAATTGTGTGCGATGGTGTTGGGGAAGGCTTTGGGCTGGTATGATTAAATTAACATTTGGCGCAAAATTAGTGAGATTCTCACCGTGGTTTGTTCTTGAGATGACTCGGCATGCGGTACAGGTTGTTCAGCCAGAGGCACAGCTAAAGGTGTTGCACAGGCTTCTGACTTCTGGTCCGCCAGTGACTTGTTTTCCAACAGCTGTTTGCTCACAAACTCTTTACACTGTTTGCAAATTGCTGAAAAAGTGACGCAATAAACCTTTCACTTCTTGCTGGAAAATGTACTGCTCAGAGACAATGTGAATTTTCTCAGCCAATACAAATAACTCGGTAAAGCTTTAAAGAGAGATCAGTGTGACTTCAAGACCACAGGATCCCACAGAAATAGCTGTTCTATTTTCTCGGGCGATCCCTTGCCTTATTTCCCTTTTCGGTTACTTCACAGGCCAACCTGTTTCACCCCTCATGGTTCCAAAATAGGAACAGTTACATGTATGTAGGAGACCTTGCAAACATTTTAGCCTATATGCAACTGCTTAAAACAACTCACGCGATCCAACTGGAATGAGAATCTTGGTTTCCTCCAAAATTAATGCCGATTGGTGGCCATTCACTCGGTAGCTTCCTTTGGCATTTGCTGATTTGTGGACGGCCATCTCTGCAGGGACTGTGCAGACAGATTTTCCTGTCCTCCAACGGATACCATAAACGGCCCTGTGGTGCGGACAAATATTAAGCAATTCATGCTCCTCTTCCACGTTAAACACACCTGAAACATTGGCAAGTATTAACTAAACATCTCATCTGCATGAGGGCACTACCGGTTCAAAAATAGCATAATTGACACCACTCACCAGCTCTCGCCAACAGCAACTTCATCTCTGTATTAATACCTTCATCCCTTCTTCACAGGGACTTGGCTCGAGCTGTGAAACATGGCGGACACGCCACGAATGAGCTCCTAGTATCTTTTAGCTTGGTAGCTACAGTAATGGTTATTATATCTTAAATGCGACAAAATGTCTAATGAACAAGCTAATAGGAACGACGCGAAGGAGAAAGGGAGGAAAAGAACTCGAGAAGGAGGCTCCCAAACTGATGAAGAAGACTGCAGGCAAGCATGTGGACATTGCAGCGATGCAACGAACTCAAGACTCAGTAGCATTGAAGAGAAGCTCAACCTGCTCTTAAGTGTCCTTCCCAAGTTGGAAAATTATAAGTTTAGAATCAATCAGCTTGAAGAAGGAAATTAATCCCTACAAACAAGCCTGGAATACGCTCAAGCAGAAATTGAAGATTTAAAAACCAAGACAAATTACGCAGTGTCTCAGCAAGAAAAGATCAACGCCGATCAGGAGCGAATAAATAAGGAACTCAAGGAATTACAAAGACGGCATATCAAACTGGAATGCCACAGTCGCAGAGGCAACTTAAAATTCTTCGGAGTGTCAGAGCGAGAACGCGAATCTAACAGCGATACCGAGAAGATTCTGCGGGAATTTATGTGCAGGAAACTAAAAATTCCACCCAAAGATGTAGAGGAAATAATCTTCGACAGAGTACATAGGATTTCTACGCGTACACGCGATGGCCAAAACTCTGGACCCCGTCCAATTATAGTCAAACTCTCCGCTTATCAAGACAAGAACTTCATCAAGTCTTTCATCAAAAACCTTCCCAAAGGCACGAACATTGGAATATCTGACGACTTTCCAAAAGAGGTAGACGAGATACGAAGAAAGTTATACCCCGTTCTCAAGGCCGCTAAACGTGAAAAGAAAGAAGCTTACTTTAAGGTAGAAAAGATCTTAATCAACGGTTCACTCTAACGAGGACCGGAAACAGCTCTTTTCCCTCTGTATGGATGTTTAATGAATGGTTAGTTTTAAAATTTGTTTAATTGTCTCTCTTGCTCCGCCTTATTGCTCAACCATTGCTAAATTGCTGCTGCTATCACCCCTATTTTTTACCCAGTCAGTAAACGCCGCACAAAAGCATAGGTATGTCCAAAGTAGTGATGAGGTTGTGTAGTGTGTGTTGTTATATTTTTGTTGTGAGTGTGTTGAAATGTATTTGTCTGTCTAACTTTAACTTGGTCAACAGAAGAATATTAATACTAAGTTTTAACATCTCACCGCGCTACGAGTTCTATAGCATAAAAAAGAAAAATTGCGACCTCACTCTCCTGAGAAAATCTAAATGTATAAACTTATATCGCTAAATGTAAGAGGGTTAAACGGCTCGAGAAAACGAAGACAAGTTTTTCGCTGGCTACAGCAAAAATTGGATATAATTCTTTTGCAAGAAACTTATTCTTTGCTCGAGACTATCGGAAGATGGGAGTCAGAATGGGGAGGCAAAATCGTATCCAGCCATGGGTCGTCTCCTAGCAGAGGAGTTATGATTCTTTTTAAACCACGGCTTGACGTAAACATTGAAAAAATTGTCTCTGATGACCACGGGAGGTACATTTTAGCAGAGATTGTTATTGATAATACAAAAGTTGTACTGGTTAACGTTTATGCACCAAACGATCCAAATCAACAGGTTGTATTCCTAAGGGGGCTTTCAAGTAATCTTCTCAGCAAATATGGTAATGAAAACCTTGTGTTAGGGGGCGATTTTAATTGCGTAATCGGCACTTTAGACAAAAAAGGTGGCAAACCTGTCGACACTAGAAAAGCATCGACTACTGAACTCAAGGCTTTAATTAAAACCCATAATCTGCTTGACACCTGGCGATACAAAAACCCAGACTCATTTGACCCAACGTGGGCGAACCCCTCAATGAAAATACAATGCAGACTAGATCACCTCTTCGTTTCAAATCAACAGAGTACCCGAATTGGTGAGAGCAAAATAATTCCAAATATTTATTCTGACCACTCTGCAGTCGTTCTGTCTATATCTTTCTCCGAGCACGAACCCCCTCGTGGACCCGGCTTCTGGAAATTTAACAACTCGTTGTTGTCTGACACCAAATACGTAGAAACATTGAATTTCTTAGTTCCAGAGTTCGCTAAAAAGCATCAGGAAACTGAGGACAAGGGTTTGTTCTGGGAAATGATTAAAATGGAAATCAGAGCATTTACAATACAATTTTCGAAAAAAAAAAAGCAAAAAGCAAGCGTGACGAAGAGTCTGCCCTTTTGTCGGATGCTGATTTTGAAGCTGTAACAGAAAAGATTTCTGGTTGTCAGCCAAGTAGTGACTCCAGTTACACTACCACATATCAAAGCCATAAGGCTTGTAGTTATGCTTATAAAGTTGTATGTTGTTATGATAAAGCTTATTCACACCCAATAGTATATTATCGTGGTGAAGATGCCCTTGAAGTATTTATAAGAGAATTATTATTTGAAGTTGAAAGTATTAAATATTGTATAAAGAATAATTTTAATAAACCATTGGAAATGACAGTTGAAAATGAAAAGAGTTTTCAAAGCAGTACAGCTTGCTTTATTTGTGAAAGAATTTTTCGAGAAGGAGAAGATGGAGAAGTAGATAAAGTACGAGATCATTGTCATATTACAGGGCGTTATCGTGGTGCTGCACATAGAGATTGTAATTTGAAATGGCAGATTTCTGTTAAAAAGTTAAAAATACCAGTTGTCTTTCATAATCTAAAAGGTTATGACTGTCATCTAATAATGCAAGAGATTGGTAAAGGTAAAGGCTTAGAGGTTGATGTTATTGCACAAAATTTTGAGAAATATATTGGTTTCAATCTCGGTAATGATCTAGGTAAACATCTTACTTTTATTGATAAGTTTGCCTTTATGAGCCAGAGTCTTGACCGGTTAAGCAGTAACTTATCAGAAGACCTCTTAAAGTATACTAGGAGAGCCTTTCCAGACCCTGAAAGGTTTAGATTAGTTCGACAGAAAGGAGTCTACCCTTACGACTACATGGACTCATTCCGTAGGTTCCGTGAGACTAGTCTACCACAACGAGAAGAATTTTATAGTATCCTAAATGATAGTCACGTTTCAGAAGAAGATTATAGGCATGCACAAAATGTTTGGAGCACATTCGGGATAAAAGATCTAGGTGAATACCATGACTTGTACCTAAAGACTGATGTACTATTACTTACGGATGTTTTTGAAAACTTCAGAAGAACTTGCTTACAATACTACCGTTTAGACCCTTGTCACTATTTCTCAGCTCCGGGATTATCTTGGGATGCCTTACTTAGAATGACTCGGATTAATTTGGAATTGATAACAGATGTAGATCAACAACTCTTCATTGAAAAAGGTATGCGAGGAGGTATTAGCTATATTGCTCACCGACACGCAGAAGCAAATAATAAATACATGAGAGACTACGATCCTGAAAGAGAGTCAAGCTATATTATGTACTTAGACGCTAATAATCTGTATGGTTGGGCTATGTCACAATCACTACCTTGTAGTGATTTTAAATGGTTAGATCCTGAGAGTGTAATATTAGACCATTACACTGATACCAGTAAAAAGGGTCTTATATTAGAAGTAGACTTAGAATATCCCCAAGAGCTTCACAGTTTACATAATGACTATCCTCTTGCATCAGAAAAACTTACAGTCACTGAAGAGATGCTCTCGCCCTATTATAAAGAGTTAAAGAAGGCTAAAGGTATAAGTTGTGGAAGAGTACAAAAACTAGTACCTAACCTGTCTGATAAAGAAAAGTATGTCTTACACTATAGAAATCTGAAGCAATATTTAAGTCTTGGTTTAAAGTTAAAAAAGATCCATAGAGCATTAGAATTTACCCAAAAACCTTGGATGGAGAGTTATATACGTTTTAACACTAACAAGAGAAAGCTTGCTAAAAATAGTTTTGTAAAAGACTTCTTTAAACTGATGAATAATAGCGTATTTGGTAAAACCATGGAAAACCTACGAAAGAGATCAAATATTCATTTAGTAAGTGATGTTCAATTTTTACAATCCTATACTAGTAAGCCAACTTATGTCTCTTCAAAAATCTTCAGTAAAAATTTAGTAGGTGTACAAACTATTCGTGAGACTTTATTCCTAAATAAACCATCTTATGTTGGCTTTAGTGTACTAGAACTTAGTAAAACTTTAATGTACAATTTTCATTACGGCTATATCAGAAAAAAGTATCCTGAGGCACAGCTACTTTTTACGGATACAGATTCATTAGTTTACCATATTAAAGCAGAAGACGTGTATAGTGACTTTTACTCAGATAAGGAACTATTCGACAATAGTGACTATCCTGAATCTTCTAAGTTCTACTTCAAAGAAAATAAAAAAGTAATTGGGAAATTTAAAGATGAAGCAGCTGGGGTACCAATCGTTGAGTTTATAGGCCTCAAAAGTAAAATGTACAGTTACAGGACTGAAAAGAAAGAAAACAAAACAGCAAAAGGCGTCAAAAAGGGTGTTATCAAACGAGAATTAAGCTTTTCAGACTATAAAGATACCTTATTTTCTAAATGTACTATGAGGCATACTATGAAAAGTATAAGATCAGACCATCATCAGATTAAAAGTTATGAAATAAATAAAGTCTCACTATCTCCTTTTGATGATAAACGTTACATTTTAGATGATGGTATTAGTAGTCTTGCCTATGGTCATAGAGTCTAATCCATTACTCTGAATCATCACATTCTAAATCACATATGACATTGTTTACTTCTTCTTCTAAAATAAATTCATTAAAGATATTTTCTTCTTCTTTAAACATAACTTGCATTAATTTTGGTTTTAAAGTCAAACCAAAAGTTCCTGATGAAATTGAAAACCAAGCAGCTATAAATTTAACTTTAGATCGTGGTCCTATTGTAACTGATTCATATGGTATTTTTTTCTTTTTTCCATGTAAAAAAATTTGTTTGGAGTCTATCTTCACGATAAAGGGGAGTAAATTCCATCTTTGATGGGAAATTAAGATATTCTCTTTTATTATTATTTAATTTGTAAGGTTTCTTACATATTCTTTTCCAGAAACCACCTTGTCCATATTCATCATACCCTTTAATACTCTCGAAAGGTATATTAGGATTTAAGCCCCATTTATTTTTATGACAAGCACTAATAAAGAATTGGTCTAACTCTTTAGCCTTTTTCAAGTATTTATCTTCACAATTAATTTGCATACTAGTACCTTGATAATTACCATCTTTATCATAGTTTTCTTTTAAACCAAAGGGTGTATATCCTTCATATTCAACATGTAATGTTTTTCCAGCATATAATATGCCAATTTGTTTTCCATTGTACTTGTTTAGCTTTGGTTTTGAAAAAGATATCTTTGAAACGTCAAGATCAAGAAAATTAACAATTTTCTCTTCAGTTTTTCTTTCTGTATATTCAGGCATATACATTAAATAAATATTTTTCTTTAATTAATTTTTTTAAGTTATTTAAATTAATCACAATCAACATTTAACCATCTTCCATCGTTAGTAGGAAAAGCTCTAGTACACTGACCTTTTAAAAAACGATCTGAAACAATTGTCTTTTTAGATGGTTTCCAAAACCGTTTTGTTTGAATACCATCTCTTTTATTTACAACTTCTTTTGCTATTTTACCACTTTCATAATCTTTAAACATTTTTTTTGTTTGTGGAAAGAGAGTTTTTGAAATCTCTTTACCAACATTTATTCCTTTTAAAACAGTGCCAAGGGGACCTAAACTACCACCAACACCACTACTTCTACTTTTTACAAAACTTGTTTTAGTAATACCACATTCAGTGCACTTACATTTCATCATCAGACGGCCATTTTTGGTCAGGACTAATGTTTCACTATTAGGGACACAATCCGTTTTTTTCCTCTGTTTAACACAATAAGATTTTACCATATAATCTAATCTACTTATTTTTTATTATCAAGGATTCCATTTCTTTAAACTATTACTAATTGATCTCCCACTTTATCAACAACAACATCTTCATAAAGAACAATTGCATGTACTCTAAAATCAGCAGCTGCTGCTTTTGAGAGGCGAAATTTTATATTAAGTTGCTTAGGATCTCTACTTACCCCTTCTGTTTGATAAGTTAGGTCAAAATAGACTAGTGGGTAAAGACCTGAAAAATTAGCGATATTCAGCTGAGTACCTGTATTATAATCATTCCGTTGCCATGAATAATTCATTAGGTCATAATAGATTCTTGTCTTACTTTCTGTATCATATTCAAGTTCTGGATAGAAGACACCATTACCATATTCAAGACGACATGTGCTAAGACTACTATTAGCATCAGCAGCATTAAGCTTAAATGTATCAAAAATATAGGGATTTGCTGTCATAAGGTTTGTCTTAAGTCTCTGGAAGTAGACAGAAACATGCTGTACTTTATCAATACTAGCTGAGATTCTGAAATCACCACTGTTTCTGGTAGTGTCTGAAGTTTGGTACATTTCTTTGAGGTATTTCCATTTACTGGGTTTTTGGTATTCACTGATGAATTTAGTCATTAGAGCATCTTTTGCTTCAAGTCGGGGTACCCATAGATAAAAACGATCAATTACTAATCTCAATGTATCAACTGCCCCATATAAGACTTCAGCATCTGGTGTAAGTTCTATTTCAAATTGGAGATCCATTGGAGGTAATATTCGTCCTTCTAATTCTTCGAAAAAAGAATACCTATTTAATGGAATAGTAGTATTAACATGAGCTCTATTAGCTGTTAATAAACGCCTACTTTCCAAACCAGTGTTTGTATCATCTGAAGTGGCATCTGTATCTAGATACCGTAAGCTATTTTTGGCTGTACTACGCCCAAAATCATCTGAATATTCTAAAAGATTTTTTGCAAAAGAGACAAGATGAAGATTATCTGTGTCGTAGATTATTTTTCCTGCACTCTTAATGACCATATGCTTAATTAATGAATGCGATCCATTAATAATTGTAGTTCTAGCGTCTGCATTGTCTCCACCATTTGCTTTAAGTTCTAATCGAAATCGCACTTCAAAAAAGGCATTGTACCAATCGAGCATAATACCACGGTCAGTAACATGAAATTTATAACCTTTCTTTTGTTGCTCTTGCGTATTAGCGGGAGCTCTTATAGCGTCTTGAAGACGAAATTGCACTAGTTCGTTTCTCTGAACATATTCTGGTGATCTAAAGGCCATTATATATTTTTTCAAGATTTTTTTTTATTTAAGAGCGTGCTATTAGGTTATTAACCAATGTGTTAACTTCATCTGCCTCTAGCTGAGTCCTTGCTTTTCTTGTAGTACTAGCAGTCTTTGTGGCCTTTTTGTTGTTTCTACTTTTAAGCTTTTTTCTAATAAGTTTGCCTGATTTCTCTACAACTTTATCAGCAGCCTTTTTACCAACTTTTTCTCCCGCTTGAGATACACCAGCTTTTATTGCCCTTTTAGCAAATGGTTTTAATACTTGCCCTGTTAAAGCGCTAGCTACTTTTTTTAGTGGTTTCATAAGATTGTCTACTATAATTCCATTACCACGGTGTTTGTAGACATATCGTCCCATTCTTGGGTGATAAATCTTTTTGAACTCTCTTGACTTCATATAACCTTAGAATGGAACTTTTTTTAAGATTAATGAAAATGCAGTGTCAGCATGATTTAAATAGACTGGTCTTCTTAAACCATCAGTTACATAGATTTGAATACTTGACACTCTTGTTTTATTGATAGGATTAAATATAACATGACGCGGTTCAAGGGTAAAATTAAAAATAAAACTAAAAATAATATCTGATTCTCTCCCATCTACTAATGAATCACTAACTAAATCACAATGAATATTTAGGACATCTGTATCTTCTGATAAATTAGGTATATTAGGACTAACATTCCTCTCATCACTTAAGATTACTTTACCGAATCCTATTAGTTTGTTAAAATTAGATTTACGCAGGTCAAGCTGATAGTTTGTATCTAAAGTCACTAAGACTCTAAAAGTTGGTTCATCAAAAGTTAAAGTAATAGGATAGACATCATTACCCTCACTATCAACTTTTTTAGTCTCTGCTTTAATGAATTTGTCAATGTCACTGTAATCCCAAACTCCTTTTGGAAAATCAATATCTGTAAATGTTTTCCCACCATCTTTACTGTAAGCTATCTTTTGATTGCTATAACCGGGATTTATGTTTGTCCATGTAAAAGCCATTGAAATAATTTTACTAAAACCAATATACCAAATCCCATCACTGTGTTCATAGTTTAAAGTTCTAGAAAACCTTGTAGTAAAATCACCTGGACGATTACCATGTTTATTTTTAACTGAAAAACTACTTAATGTGATTTCTCTTTCCATATTATATTATACATTAAAATGTTTTTTTACTAATTTTTGATATTGTGACTTATTGATTGATTTTGTTCGTAATAGAGTGTCTAAGATAGTTTGACCCATATTTCTCATGTTAACGCTTGTATTACCTGCTTCCATTTCACCAATAATTAGTGTTAATTTATTTAATAATTCTTTAGCATCATTGTAGAAATAGACCCCTCTACCGGTGCTTGCGCCCCTGCCTCTTTTGGTCCCGTAACCTTTCGTTGATTTGCTTTTAAATCTATATTGCTTAATATAATCATTAAGCTCTCCTCTAAATCGGTCTGAATTTTGATGTATTCTATCTCTTTCTGCTGCATCAATCTCACCTTTATTAAATTTTTTAGTAGCGTTTCCTTTAAAAGCAATTACTTGTCTTCTTCTCCTTTCAGCATCTTTTACAACTTTATCTAGATAATTTCGTTGTTTTGTTGCAGTCATTTCAGGTTCGGCCAGTCTCAGTTCAACATCATCATAGTTGGGAAGTTCCAAATGATCTAAAATCTTATTTGCTTCTCTTTCATCTTCTTCTCCCTCGAATTCTTCTTGTGGCGCTTCTATAGCTGTAGGATCTTCATCATATTCTGGTGGTGGGTCTATTTGCCAATATCTAGGATCCATTTCATATTTTGATGGTTTAGGAGCAATTTGTTTTTCTGTGCCAGGTGCTACGTAGTCTTCAAGATTTATTAATCCTTCCACATCCATATCTTCATATGGATCTACTTCAGGTGCATAATCAATTTCATCTGGTTTACCTTGCGCAGCACGTATTCTTATTTGCGGCCTATTCTTAGGCTTTTGTGCCCTTAAACCTTCTATGATTTCATCAAGTCTAAAAGATTTTGTTATCCTTACGTCAGAGGTCTTACTCTTTATCTTTTCTTCAGTGATCTCATCATATAGCTGATTCTTATTTTTCCAGTCTCAGTCCGCTTCTGAGCTAATTCTTTCCACTTTGACAGACTCATATATTTATAGAGATTTTTTTATTATGACACATATTATAACACATTTTATAATGATTTTTGAATCAAAAATAAATAATATAGTATGTATTTAAAATGGCACTCAAACAAGATAGTAGTCTAAAAAAAATTCATGTTCAGTTATATAGATGAAAATTCCTAATTATGATTTAACATGTAAAAGTGACAGCAATTTCAAAAGACTGCTACCTTATATGCCTTCTAACACTTTTCGAATGTTAATTTGTGGACCAAGCGGTTGTGGTAAAACTAACGTTCTCATGCATATGCTTTATAATCTACTATACTATGATAAGATTTACTTGTTTTCTAAGAATCTCGAGCAACCAAAGTACAGACGACTATTAGAAACATTTGAACCCATTTCAGAAGAGGTTGGTTATGATGTCATAGAAGAGAGTAATGGTGATGTCGTTCCTCTTGAAAGCCTAGATAATGATAACCAAAAAATAGTCATCTTTGATGACTTTGTTTGTGAATGAAACCAAAAACCTCTCATTGAATATTTTATTGGTGGTCGTCATAAAAATTGCAGTGTAATCTATTTAAGTCAATCTTATTATCTCACTCCTAAAGACATCAGACTCAATTGCTCTCATTTTTGTATTCTTGATAGTCCAAGTAATGCAGAGACAGCAAGAATGTGCCGTGAAGTCAATGTACCTAAGGATAAATTCTTAAGAGCAACTAGAGAGCCTTATTGTTTTGCTTACATTGACAAGACAAACAAGACAATTAGAAAAAATTTCAATGAAAATATATAGATAGTAAAAATAATATCAGAAGAAATTTCAACAAGAATATTAGAAGAAATACAAAATGAGTTTAATGCTATAATCTTTTCATTAGAAAAGATTTCTAAAAAATTAGACCATTTAAAAGAATTTGAAACGAAACATAACAAATCTATTCCTAAAATAATATCATTGTTAATTAAAAAACTCGAAGAAGTAGATGCTTCTTACTTGAGAGATAAAAGTGAGCAAGATATAAATGATTTATTACAGTATTTTTAATTAAGTTTATATTATATTATATTATATGGGTTATAGCAATGGACAACTTGAAACATTAGCAACAGGTAAAGGTGAAAGGGGTGATCCTGGTTTACCGGGAATTGGATTTAAGTTAACTGATGATGGAAATTTTGACATTGATAGTAAGAGATTAACTGAAGTAGCAGATCCTATTGATAAAAATGATGCAGCTACAAAAGTGTATGTTGATGATATTATACAAACTCTAGATTTAACACCTTATCTGAAACGAGACGGATCAATAGCAATGACTGGTGATTTAAATATGAATAATAATAAGATTACAGATTTAGAAGATGCTACTAATGATAACGATGCTGTCTCTCTAAAACAATTAAAAAAGATGACCGATCATACACCCACAAATTATCATTTGCGACCTAGTTTTACTTTTTATAAAGATTTTGGAGACAAAGCTGAATTAACTAAATCAAACGTTTCTATTCCTAATCATACTGATCATTTAGAACTATTAGAGGCACCTCGTGAAGGTGTCAAAGATGGCTATGCTTATTCTTCAGTCTATTTAGAAAACAATCTACAAGTAGATGATACTTATACAATTCTTTTTGAAATATTTGGCTCATTGGCTAAATGCCTACAGTTAGTTCTGGGAAAAAATTATTTACTAATCTGCTAGCAGATTAGTGAATTATCTGTAGGTTGCTATGGAAATTGTAATAGTTAGAGATGACAGCCATGTTTATTACTGTGTAGTCTTGTCACACAGAAATTGGCTAGCAAGTCACCACCAGTTGTCCATTACTAAAATTGTTAGTACAGTTGTTAATATTTTGCATCTCTATCCTAAAAAGTTCTCTCCCAACTGTCATAAGCATCCAATCTGCAGCCTAATGTAAGAGAGCTACTGCAGCAGCACTGTAGGTCATTAGTGTCAATAAATTTCCTTTGCTCATGGAATGGTAGCATTTGAAACATACAAGTCCATAAAGAAACACAGTTTTATCAGTGTGTTATTTTGTTTTTCTTAGATACTTTATGACATCTTATTCAAGCCTGAATCTGCTGGTGACCCTGGGACCATGTGTTCCAACATGAACATAACCAACAACATCAATGCCAAGACCAAAAATGTGTTAGATAACTTCAATTACTGCAAGGACTTTGTGGAGTTAGAAACAGATGCCTTCATTGTGGCTGCAGCGATGAAACACTTTAATATGAAGTCTCTGGAAGATCAGCAAGGTGTACCACAGGTGGTTCAAAAAGGAACAAAAGAAACACGAAGGGTATGGATCCACAAACAAGCCAAAGAAATTCTAGAGAAATTTGTCATGACCAGGCAAACAGAAGAGTGTACAGACATCGTGGAAACAGTCACTGAAACAAATCAGCAGAAAGTTTTCTTTTGCAGTGTTTGTGGCAAGAGGTATTTCTATGAAAAAGCTAGAGATAACCATGAGAAGAAACAGCACCCAGAATCATCAATGCCTTCAGAAAGTGAACCGGTAAATTCTGGTGCCTCTTCATCACCTCCAAGTGAAGATTATATATACAATTATGCATGTGTACGTTTGAGTTTTGGAATGTTGATTCAAAACTTTAATGATGCAGTGAGAGAGGGAGATGGGGAGCGAATTTTGAGGTGCTGGAAATTTTTGCTTTTGATTTACAAGGCAAACAAACACCACAAATATGCTTTTGCAGCACTGCATCTCATAGCAAAGACTATCTCCCTGCTCACTCCTCAACAAGCTAAACGGCTTGTTTGGAACAGAACAGTAAATAATAGAGGTGGAGAGGGAAGAAACATTTCACTAGACCTGAGACTGGAACATCTTGTGCACCTTCTGAAAGAACTTCTTGCCAACCTTGGTGTCAACCTCACTATTCCAGCAGCAGAAAGATGCAGTAAGGCCCTGAAGGCAGTGAAAGACCTCCTTGCTTCAGTTGACAGTCAGCTTGAGGTTAAGAGACCATCTGGCAAACACACTGTGACACGCTCTAAGGCAGATTTTGAAGCAATTGTCAAGGAACTGTATGTCAGGGGGGATGTGTTCTCTAACAGAGCAGGTGATAACAGGGAGTACAGATGTTTCAAGCATATCAAGGAGAGCCTGTGGGGTAACTTAAATTATGGCCAGTTGAACAGCTGGATAAACCAGCATAAAAGGGACTGGTCCAAGTGTGGATTTTAGTTTCTATGGATGCAGTTATTTCAGTTCTTGTGTTTCACAGAAAATAATTAACTCTAAGCTCCCTAATAGTCCCAGAAGAAAAGATACCCTTGAGTGTAAGAAGGTGATTTAATCTAGGCATTTAAAACCAAACAAATGGAAAAAAAAAACATTGTACAGTAGCAAGTATAAAATAAATTATTATTGAATGATACTGCTCACAATCTACATGTGTTATTAACCAAGCTTTTCTGGTCAAGATGGCTGGCTGTTAATCACACTTTTCATTGCTTCTTTTCACCGACCTAGACAAAGTTAAGGTTGACAGAAATACAGAACAAGGATGAGGCCCATATCAAGCCATTTTGACAGCTGAAAAAGCTTGGTTAATGATTTATTATATGACCAATAGAACATTATTTTTGTATGCCCAACATGGGAAATCAGTGTACTATGAAACATTCAGATCTAAGACAATACAGTCTCACAAGGCTGAAAGTAGATGACTTATGATGTAATAAATGTAGATCATTTCATTTCTGAAATTAGAAATATGTAACAGAATTATTTTAAAACAATGCTTAATATAGAGGGCACAGTCTCAAAATTCGTCAACCTACCACTTTCCTTACCAAACATTTCACCCAGAGTGACATGTTAGTAATAAAGTTAGTGAAGAGGTACAGGTAGGTGGGCAGATATGAGTTATGAAAGGATTGATACGTACTGTACACAGTATTTACATGGTTAAAGTATGCTGTCTTACATTAGATGGGACATAAGTGAACACTTCACCTTAATAAAGTCCTTATAGATTAAATTCTTCATTGTCTGACAGATCACTATCAGGACAGAATTCCTCTGCCAGCTCTTGATAAATTCCTCCATATTCAAGATCATAGTATTTGGTTACCTGGCCAAATTCTTCATCACTGGTGGCATACACTTCAAGTTCTGCTAAGTCAATATCCTCAAACACATCATGGAACATGCATAAAATGTCCACTGCATGGGAGGTTTTGAAAACTGGGAGATTATCCAATATATAATTCTTCGTGAAAATCCGGCTAGAATGCTTCAAAACCATTTTGATCAAAGAATTAGTAAACACTGTAGTACACTCAGGTGATAAGTAGGAAATTAGACCAGCTGACAATTTCTCCTTATAGTCAATCAGAAGGTCTGTCAACAGGGTCCTTTGCTCCTTTGTAACATCACGCTGTTTAAGTTGTATGCTAGGTTTCATTTCCTCAGGAGGAATGTCGGGAATACTAACACTACATCCTTCCTCTCCTTTGCATAGGCAATCCTTGTGGCAGTGACCACAACAGTCATGATCAGACTCAGTTTCAGGTTCAAATTCTGCCTTAGGCAGCCAGAATTACTGGAACAATACTCCTTAATGTTTTGTTCACATTTTTTTAGATGGAGACCATTGTAGAGCAGCACTGCCTTGGAGGGCTGTCCATCTCTTCCTGCTCTGCCAATTTGCTGTACAAAGTCCTCCATTTCCCTCGGTGGACCATAGTGAATTATTGTTCTCACGTTAGAGAAATTGACTCCCATACCAAGGGCGTTGGTAGCAAACACCAGTCTAACAGTGCCTTTCTCTTCATGAAATGAATTTAGAATTGTTGATTTTAGTTTGTCTAATGTGGAATGATGGTACATGCCAAAGAGTAAGTTTGCTGAAGTTTTAGGAGAGTCCTCTGGGTAGTAACCTTGTTCCCCAAGCTTAGACTTGAAAAACATAAAAAGACGGCCACAGTCTTTTATAGACTTGCAGTAAATTATGGTCTTGTCCATAGCAGTCTTCTCATTTTTTAGTTTGTCAACAAGCCATTGAAATGACCTGTCAATTTCACTTGTAACTCTGCTCTTGTATAAATAAATGTTTCTCCTGTTTGGACTGAGGAAAATTTTGACACAGTCTTTCCTTAGGCAAAGTGATCTTTCGATAGATACTTGAGTTTTCAGGGTAGCAGTAGCAGTCAGTGCCAACATTGGTGTGAGCGGCCTCTGAGGTGCAAGGGACCTTAATTCTCCGAGCCTTGAGATGCATTCTCTAAATGCAGCTGTGAACTCCTTTTTGGACTGAGTACCAAAGCCCCTAAAAATTTTTTAAAAATTTATTCATTGTAATACTGACATGCATTACTACACATGAAATAGAACTTTCAAAATCACACGATAAGATTCTCAGCTGCCACAATATGACTAAATTACTGCAGATTATTTTAAAACGTTTTTCACTATTATGACACAACAAGATTTCGCTTAGCGCCTCGATGAAATTTTGGGCCAGAGCGGTTGACAAAACCGCAGGATATAAGATAAGTAAACTAATGGAAATGATCGTTGTGGAATCCTTGAGGTTAATTAATAAAACAATGCGAGGTTGCTTACCATTTTGGAACAACATGAACTTCATCCGCAACGATCGCAAAGGTTCTGTCTTGATAAACATCGCTACGGAGCATGTTTCTCCACTTCTCGTTTTGTAAGAAGGACTCGGGACTTCCGAATACAAAGGAATAAGCTCCTTTGAGCAGATTGTTCTCGTCTTCAATGCTCAAGCTGCCCACTGAAATGCTGCGGTTTCGAAGTTCGCGGATATGAGAGTCCACTAGAGACGTCAGTGGACACACAACCAAAATTATGGCACGGTGAGGGTATGAATAGCCTGACAGGTATAGATATTTGCAGACATCTGGGAGCAACTGGAAAATAATTGATTTTCCATGTCCGGTTGGCAATATGGCGAACACGTCCTTGCGATTTACGACCGCGTGCAACGCTTTCTTCTGATGTTCGGTGAGACTTTTAATCTCTGGAAAACGCCGTTCGAGTACCGAGGTCAAAATTTCTTCGACGTCACTTTCAGAAACACAATCCATGTCGAACACAGGCAGCTCACTGCGAAGAGAACAGCTTACCGGAATGATCGCTACTCGCTATGAAGTACTTTGCAAACAATTTCCTTCCCCGGTAGAGATAGGCAAAATTTACCAGAAAAAGTGCAGTGACAAATATCCCCACCATCTCCTCGGTATTACCAATCGAACGAACCAATCATATTGATTTGCGTGTTTGTGAAAATATCAACCAATCAGAGCCCGAGGGTCAGATCCTGACCCTGGCTTCTGCATGAAAGTGGGATTCAAGTCCAAGGTAACCAGAGGTTTTTCGTTCTCGCCACTTCGCGACTCGTAAATAACGATCGCTGCTTCGCGGCTCAATCATCTCAAGCGGGGAAAAAATCACGAAAAACCTCTGGGACCAGGGTAGCGACAGAATCAATTTTCGAAGCAAAACATCGAATTCATCCGTAACACATGCGATGGTAAACTTATTGATCCAAATTGATATGTAATTGCAAGCTGTCTAGATAATATGCAAATGAGTTTAGGACAATATAAGCTATGGGTGACTAAATAATTGATGACACATGTCTACAGGCCCATTAAATTTATAGACAAGACAAAGTAGATTACAATGGTTTCTGATGAGTCAGAACTCGAAAGTGCTCGTGACATACGATGAATGTGCATAAAATATCACTGCGTGGGAGTCCAAACAAAGAAATTGTCTTATGCCATAAGACACTGCGTGGGTGTTCAAACAAAGAAATGGTTTCTGGTAACTAAAAGTGGTTTCTGATGAGTCAGAACTCAAAAGTGGTTTCTGAAGCGTAAGAAAAAATTAGCATAATTAGAGCTTAAATTCAGTGTACACTAAAATGGGCTAAAATCAGCGTACACTATTTCAGTGTACACTAAAATGGACTAAAATTAAGCGTACACTAAAAAATCAGCGTACACTAAAAATCAGCGTACACTAATTAGCGTCTGTGCTCGCTTTCCTAATTACTACACTACTGTTTTGGTACGTATTTTGTCTTTATTTTAGAAATATATTTACATGACTGTGCGTGGTTTGCGTGGGATCGGGAAGTTGTAGGTGAAAGGTGAATTAGATCAAATTACAGTCCAGTCGGAAAATGAAAAATAAGAAATATAAAGTTTACACCATTGTGCGTAAACTAAGCGCTGTTAGACACTGATGAGATATTATCTTTTACCAAAGATAATATCTGAAATGCATTCATAAAATCTGAAATGCATAAAGTTGAAAATACATCCGAGAAAAGACGACCATTTCCGCAATGTTTACATAGCAAGTCGCCATGTCATTTTAAAGTGGCTTTCCCACAACAATACAATACATGCTGACCGGATGACGTGTACTCAAAAGATGCGCGCCAAACTGTTTTTATTATCACTTTATAGTAGACGCCTCTTCATCAAGCTACAGTATGTATACAAGATTGTTAACAAATTAACTGCCCTAAGCAATTGACAGGCTACTAAGAAAAACGTTCACAGAGACATCGTCAATCTCTCAGAGACCCGACATTATTAGATCTGCCACTAGTTAAGACCAAATGCGGTCAGACTTCATTTAAGTTCTCGGCTGCGAGTGCCAGGAACAAACTGCCTAGAAAGATGCGCGAGCTAAGATCACTCGCACAATTTAAGGTTAGAACATTTACTTACTTGATGATGATGATGGAAAAGGCCAATCATATTTGTAAGAGCAATGCTTAATTCATTCTGCTAATTTCGTGTAATATATTGATATTTTATGTATTCTTATGTGCTGGCCACCGATTTATACCAGTCTATCAATGTTTGTTGATTGACTGACCGGTTTTCTTTTAACCAGGATAAATAAAATTATTATTATTATTATTAAATGTAAATGACTTTTTTATTGAACATAGTTACAGACTTACTAGAAAAGGAAGGAAAGGCTTTTTTCTTTGTTCCATATTTCATTACCAGATCACTCACAAAAGCAAATACCAGGAATGCGTAGGGCATATCAAACCATGGAGTGGTGGTATATATTAATGAAATATAAGGCAAATTTATCCATAAGGCAGAGAGCTTTCCTTTTTTTTTCTTTTTTTATTTGCACTGCAAAGGTAGTTACAAACACGGTACATAACTCTACTTACATACATCTACTTACAATACGCCACGTTACTGAGTTTACATTCATTGCTTGCATGCAAATGCTTAATGATTACATTGGTTACTTACAATACACTATGTTACTTACTTGTAAACATCACTTATAAGACATTAACTACCTACATTACGTTACGTTAGATTACACAATATTTCATTACAATACAATGCATTACTTGCTTACAGACATCGCTTACAATACATTACATAACCTGACAATATGTTGCATTACTTACTTACTGTATGTTGTTATTGTTTAGGCCTTGCAAATTCAAACTGTGGCTCCTTCCGTTTTTATGAAACTGGACCACTTCTTTAAAAAAATATTTTGTTTGTTTGATATAGAGGCAATGTTACGTTCGATTTCAATTTTGTCATATACAAGATTTAAGAAATCTGCGAACTGAAATTTAACGCTATTTAATGATTTGTAATAGAAGAAGGATTTACCTATGAGAATTAGGTGGTTTAGGGTTCAACAAGAAGACCAATTCGTGAGAACTCCGTAAATAATTTCATTCTTGGATAGGCTAAGGGTGTTTTTAGAAACAGACTGATACCATTTAATAAAATCCGACCAGAAAGAATTAGAAATGGGGCACGATACGAATAAGTGACCGACTGTTTGGTCTACGTTTGTACAAAAGGGACAATGAGGGTTTTGAACCTTTTTCATTTTGTACAAAATGCAATTGGTGTAGAGAATGTTATGAATAATCTTGTATTGGAATATTGGAATATTGAAAGTTTAATTTCTTTAGTCACGAGAAAGGGTAAGGAGTATATTTTCTGACGCTTGTGGATATCGAAACCACATTCTGTTCTCAGCCGTAGGAGGAGGGAAATTTTGACAATCAATTAGCGATTTGTAAATTGTTTGCACGTAAGCATATCAATTTCAGGTAAATTAACTGTGGCGGCTTGCTGTTCCTGTTTAAGATGTTTTTTCAATTGCTGAAAGGAGGCCGTGATACTGTAAAAAGTTACTTTTCACCTTAAATTTTTGAGAGCTTTCTCCATATACCAATTATCAGCCTCATTAAACTGGTGTTGCTAGTTGGGTTAAGTTAGGGTTCGTCTGATTTAGCTCTTTGCTGCTCACTAATTAAACAAAAGGAAAACAAAATCTTGCCTTTGTAAGTTATTCCTTTTCTTCAGTAACTAACCAGGTTAGACACTCAACCAATTATAATTTTCATGATGATGATGATGATTATTGATTATGTGCTAGTAATTAGGATTATGATTATGATTAGTTTAAATATGTTATTATTATCTGAATAGCTATACATTATTCTTGATATAATCATCTGTAATTATGTATTGTAATCACAATCAGTCTTTGTCTACTATGAACTTCAAAGTACTTGTTTAATTATTCGTTCCAGAGCATGTCTGCAGGTTATTTTACTGGCTTGTTACAAGAGGAGTTGCACAGAGTTGCAAGACACTGGAATACACACAGGACAAGACCATATCCTAACCAAGAGAGCCATCATGGAAAACCTGATGTTTTGTTCTTTATCCCAAAACTGAAATGCAAGTAGTTGATAAAAGTGTTGTTTTTTGTCACTGACTTGTATATTACGGTAAGACGTTTCAGCTAACTCTTAAGCCTTCATCAGTTGAAAAAACCGCTTGATGTTACGCGCGATTTGAAAACTTTTAAATTGAAACATTGTGCGTGCTGTATGCGCATGACTCGAGAGAATTTAAGTACGTGCAAGGCACTTGTAGACTTCTGGGATTACCATGTGATCATTCCCAACGTTCGGGTCTTTTACGGACATCCAAGCCTCCAGAAAAAGCCGCTGATGGTAATGCTCCTCATGACCGACGACTTCAACGTTTTCAAAATCCAGATGATGATGATGCTCGTGAACATGGCACGCAAGTTTGGAGTTATGGTCGAACATCAGAACAGCCTTTTTGTGCTCAGAAACCCGCGTCTTCAGTGCTCTTTTGGTCTGGCCATAGTATACAAAATCGCATTGACTGCAATTGATTCTGTACACTATTCCAGATGACGGACGGTCGGTTTCATCCTGCTGCTTGCTTGCTTGCTTGGCTGCTGCTTGAAATGCAAGTAACTCGTCTTTAAACTCTCAGTGTCACAGTGTCTGATCGCATAGCATGTAACTGTCGCACTTGAATACTAGCGATTGCATCTGAACTGCTTATTGAATTATTCGAATGAGCACAGGTAAATGCAATTTAGGACCACAGGACCATCACATCATTTTCACTAGATTATGTTTGTGAAGTGAAAATGATTTTTGATAGCAAATCTTCCACGTTTTGAAATCACAAGACAGTAAAATAAGGAGATTTCCTAATTTTGGTGGTATGTTCAAATATAATATATTGTAAACTATTCGCACACATCATAATCGCGGGACAAGCAATAAGTAGCAACTGGCCACCAAAGAAGTTTATGTTAAATTGTTTTAAGGAAGGTTGGCCTTTTGCCCTCTAACAAACACACACACAATCCAACCAAAAAGGTCTATGTAGTCTACTTTGTCTGCCTACAATTTTCGCATCAACTTTATGGACCTCCGGTATGATAATGATGATTATTATTAATATTGTTATTTTTAGGGAAGCATGAAGTCCAAAGTTACACAGTAACCCCTGTGAACTCTCTGAATCAAAAAGGTACATGGTGTAATGTCAGGCACCAGAGACTTCAAGACTTGTATAGATTTGGATGACTTGGAAGTAGCAGAACTAAACTTCTGCAAAAGGCGAGATGTCTTCGGATGCAGGAGTGAGTTTTCTACAACCTTGTTCCCAGGGATTTTCCCTGGCTTGGGAGCTGGTCGGGAAAAGGCCCTGGCATCGGCTGGTCACGTGCCTGACTTACACCCTGAAATCCTGGGTGTAATAAATTAGCGAGGTTCGCATAATCAAAATTACCAAAAGCAAGATGGGGGAGACCCGGTGTGTGCTAAGTCAACTTGGATCAGCTTTTAATCGTTCTAACTTTCCGTCCTTTTGTTTAAAACCGCTTCAAGTGAGGTGTTTTGAATATATACTGAAAGGCAAAGATATTGTTGCCATTCTACCCACTGGCTTTGGGAAATCTCTGCTGTTTCAGCTACTACCCGATTTCTTGCCTGTCAAGGCGAACAGTAATATTGTGATAGTTGTTTGTCCTTTAAACACGGAGTGATCCTATAAAAGGCACCTCAAAGCACTTTGTTGGCTTTTTTATGTTATGTCGCAAAGTCCAAATAACGTTCGTGCAACAGTAGAAGTGAAGTCGTGGAGAAATAGCGTTTATTTATGAAAACAACAGAATCATTCATGTACATTAAAATTTGCCAAATAAAAAAAACACAGTGCAAAACAGTCATATACTCATCCTTTGAAAGAACTGATAAAAAAACCGATGAATTCTCTTTGCCCGTTTCCTTAGTTGTAGTCCGCTCCCGGAACATTCAAATTTTGCAGCTAACCATACATTAAAACTCAAGCCAGCGATCAACGAGCCATCTGTTTCCACCTACTTGAGCATGCTAAGAATGAAAACGAGTCTCGTACGAGGCGATTTTGGCGGGAGACTCAAAATTTTCTAGATTTACGAGCGTTGTTATTGCACAAATAAAATGCAAACTGAACAATGTCGAGTCTGTCCTCAAACTGCAGTTCCCTTCAGAACAAAAAAATCTGAAACAAAAAATATTACGAGGACAACAAAGAGAATTGAAAAGCAGCAAGGTGAGATTTCACCTAAATATAGAAGTCAGAAAGGAAAAGGAAGATTGGCTGAATGAAATAAAAACAAAAACTGTGTTTGTGAAAGATAGACTAAATTTGAGCGGTACGACTACACAAGCAGCCAATGCTCACCTCATAGACGCTCTTCTGGATAACTGGCTAAAGAATAACTACATTTTATCCAAGAGAAATATCCCAGATGAATGTGCACATCAGCTGCAACCTCCAGTAGCCCTTGCGTTACCTCCGGTGGAAGATATGGAAGTGGAGGAGTTGTCACCAGAAATGCTTCGCATGAGAATTCAATTACACAGCAAATGTTGCAAGAATGATGACATTTACCTGGTTTGTGGTTCCGCAATTGACCATTTATTTCGGTATACCACCGAGGAGCATAGTTTGGTCTGTCAGTGTGGTGAAAGGTTTGACTTTTCAACTTTCAAAGTCAAAAGAGTCACAAAAAATAATCATTGCTGCAAAGTAGTGGTGAAGTGTGTGGCTGAAGAAGAGCATACTTTGGAGTGGCTTTCATCCTCCATTCTCTCTGGAAAATACTATGCAAACCTCAGGTAAGAACCAACTTACATAAACACTTCCTTGTTAACTTTATGTTAGGCCCATCGATAAATGTAGTCTGAGGTTTACATTTTTTTAATTGTTCTTGCTCTACAGAATGGTTTATGGTTTCACCTCAGCTGAACTTCTTCCCTCACAATACGAAAGTTTTTGTCAAGGGGCAAATCTGGGCTATTTGAATGCACACTATATAGCAAATGGTAAATGTGTGGTTCCAGAAAATATCCATACCCCCACAGAGGGTTTTTTCAGTTTGAGCCCCCACCCCCCGGATTTTCCATTCCGGAGGGCTTCACGTTATTCCCCCCCCCCCCCACCCCCTGAATTTCCAAGATTTTTCCACTTGGTCCCCCTACCCCCAGGAAATTCCAAATCCACAAATGAAGAGACTTCATTACTTTATTTTGACTTACTCAGAGCAGAAATTAAATTTAGTTGTGGCCGATTACAGTTACACTTCAGATGACGACGTGAAGCGGCATATTTTTCACATAAGCGATTTGGCCACACCACACTTGCTATTTCATGGAACATTATTTAAGGAGATATTCACTAGGTAAGGAACAAAATCGCTGGATGAGGCTGTGAGATTTAATTTTCCTAACAACGACCGTGGAAAATTATAGACGTATGAATAGACGCACTTCTCTCGCTTTCTCTCTTTTGAAATGTTCAAACTATAAACAACTGAGCTTATTAACACTCTACAGTCGTGGCAGCTCACCTTTTGTTTGCTCAAATTGAAAGAAGTTTCCACTCAAAAAATATATGCACAGTCAAAACAAGATATCAAATTACTTTGTACCCGCAAGCTTTGTTATTACGTCATTCTTATTTTTTGCTGTCAGAGTAGAACTCGGGAAAATAACTCAGTGCTAATCTCCACTATATTTCTGTATGTTGCAGGTGTAATTTTTATCTTATATTATGTGTGAACAGTACTGTTTATAAATGTTATTTTTCGTGTGTATAGCCTTGAAGTTACTTCGCTTATCAGCGGGAATCATAACTCGTCCCGAACATGTTTTTTAAAACAGCTGTTTGTCAAAAATCGCTTATGTTTGCCTTTCACCAGGAATACTTCGATAAAGTTATATGCTTTGATAGTAAATTTCACGCCTTAGAATTTTTTTAACTTGTCACACATTTCATTTGTAAAACATACTTTTGAAGTTCAATCTGGTAACTAAACAACCAAATGAATTCTTCGCTATGGCTGGGGTCGCACTAGAGACAAAACTGAGACAAGTTTGTTTTGATAACCAAAAAATCCGTCAAATTCCTGTCATCAGTTGGCCACACCAAGTGCGACCTACTTGTCCCGACACGGACAAAAACTTGTCTGCGGAGACAAATCTTCAAAGGCGCCGTCGTCCTGCCTCGGAGCACGACTTTTTGCGAACAACAAACAAAAATTGTTTTTCTTGTGATAAACTTGTCAGTCAATCCTGTAAAGCTTGAGTTTTCTTTGATTCACGTTTCACTTTACCTCGCGAAATTGTAGTGCAGTGTTTCTTCACGGTCACATAGGCATGAATCCCAGTTATCCCTTTTATTTTAACACCGATCCGGACCAAACTAACCTAAACGAGGCGCAAGACCGATATAGGCCAGGGCAGTTATTCTGGAGGCGGAATCAAAGCGAAAATCATCAACAAATTGCTGAAAATACCTTTGCTGCAACGTCGACAGTTTTGGCGCCATTTCAGCCGCAACTTCAACCCATGTTCGCACAAGCCGGCTTTTCTGGCAGTTTACCACTGGATTCATTGTGACGAATTGTTGAGGGGGAAATGATATGCATGCGTGAGTTCTCTTGCACTGAGAGGTCTTGTGTTTACTTAAGTTCACGTCTCTGATGATTGCGTCTATAGTGCGACCTCAAATGACAACATTTCAATTGTCTCGAACAAGTTCTGAGACAAAATTATCCGCGCTATCTTTAGACATTTTAAAGACTTGTCTCTAATGCGACCCCAGCCTATATCTCGTGGCCGTTCACGGTTACAAAAAATATTTATACGTCACGACAAATGGCATCGTATCGACTTTGCTAACATTTCCAAATTCATAACTACATGGATAACAATGAAACTATGTGATAATCTAGTTATTGAAGCTTTGAAATTTACATGAATAACTCATATGAGTAAAAGCTCTAATAACGATCGTAAATCAACTGACTGCATGAATAATGCCATCTGAAAAAGCACCAGTTGCGTTCAAGCTAAAAACAGTGTGATCTTTAAAATATAAAATGTACAACAAATCGTCATCTTCGTCATATTGCTGGACTTCTCCGCGATACCATCCTGGTTTCCAGTTTGTCCCGTCTAATTCTTCCTGCGTCCACAGTATGTCCACCACAGTTCCAACATGTGCTAAATTATTTGGTGAATTTCCAGACTCCAGTAGTTTAGCTGGTTGTTTCCTCTTTCTATCGGAACGCCTAGTGGTTTCAGTCTCGTTCCCTTTGCTTGTTTGTACTTTCGTTTTTACACAGTCTGGCTTCTTCGCCGCCTTCTTTTCCAACTCATCAATATTTGCTCTTACTTTTTGTTCCGGTGATGGAACAGGATTTGCCCTAAAACAAGTATCAAGCACTTTGTCTGGTAAAAAAAGCCCAGGGCACTCATCCCATGATCCACTTGAAAAATCGCATCTGGTCTCATAGCTCTGATAGTGAAGCTCACCAGAGTCTTCCCATCGTTTGTAATCCAGTAAGGTTTGTCTATCAAACCGCTCTAGCACCTGTCCTCTCCATGACTCATTTTCGCGGAATACTGACATATTGTATTTGTCTGTGCAGGCTGTTTTGTTACATTTCAAGGTGCGGTAGTCGTCGCTGTAGCTTCCAATAAAGTTCTTTTTCACAGCCCAAACATTTTCAAGATATGCTAATATTTCATTGTTAATGGGCGATACTTCGATTCATCCTCTTCCTTCCTCTTGTCAGACAACAAACCAAACCCTTTAAACCCTCCTCATCTGTGAAGATGAACTTTTCTTCCGAACCAATTCCTCTGAAGCACTTGATTGTTTCTTTATTGTACGTTTTTTTACCAATACACTGGATGACTTCTAGTGCCATGCTCTCCATGTTCTCTTTGCGTTGCTTGCTTCCAGGTGAAGCATTTTTGTGGATCATCTTTGAAGAGAAAGGCCCATGACTTGAAAGTGCATTGTTTTCAGCTGCATGGACTCGCTCTACAGGGTTCCTTTTGCTTAAATACTCAGCGAACGATCTTTGTGTGACCTTATCTAGATCCAGGAATTTCAAAAGGCGAATGAGAAGCATCTGGACAAGAAAACTGGCTGGGGCTTCTGAAGGTCCGTTGTCAACTATAAAGCCCATGATTTCGTTCAGTCTTCCTGTCTCTGGATTCCGAAAGAACTTATCGAGTGAAGGGATTGTCATTAAGTACATTATTTCGTTAAACACACGAAAACAGTTTCAGGCTCAGTTAAGGATAAATTGATGAGAGTCACTGCTTTGCCAGATCTGGTAACGTTCACTACAGTCTCTCTGCCTGGAATAATTAGATCAGCATTGGCCATATCCATGAAGAGGTGAGTCATAGGTGTCACCGCATTCACGCGTGACTGACTACTTTAGAGAAGAACATTACGTGAGTGGAGAAAGGTGAGACTTCTCTACAGAAACTCAAGCAAGAACTAACAGCTGCAAAAATGGAGTTAATTGACAGCAAAAACAAGTCTGAACGCCAAGCTGCTATGCCCAACATAGAGGAGATTGAGAAAGAATTAGATTCCCAGCTGGCTGAGCTAAAAAGAGCGCAGGATTCACTAAGGAAGGCAATCGATGCGAGACAAAAACTACTTAAAACACTGGATGTTAATAGAAGTGGCACTTCTTAAAATTCTAGTGGTTCAGAAGACGAAAACATCGGTGTAGAAAGCAAATCTTCAGGAGACGAAGAATAAAGTCAGATATAGAACGTCGAACTCTTCCTCGAGAAAAGAACAATTTCCTTAGTAGTTACAGTTTTTGTTGTAATCATGAATATTTTACGCAGAATATTTCGTCGAGTCACGCAATCCTTACATGGTCTGTTAAATCAAGAGTATCGTATGGCAATAAAATCATGCACTGTAAAATTATTGTGAAAATTTCAACTGGTTATTCATCTCATATTAAAAACAAATCAAGCAAATGAGAAGCCAAGCGAGTGAAAATGAAGCGCCAGTGAAAGAGAGAAATTACCCACTTCAGCTCAAACTTATTCTGCGTGTTCGCTCAATACGGCCAATCTAAGGGGACTGGGAACAATATTTTTCTAGTCGGCCATTTTATTTTACTCAACGTTGAACGTGCTGCTCAGAGGTGTGCCTCAGTGGTGTATGTGTCGTCTGGTGCTGGAATAATAATACGAAATATGAAATATGTGACAAGTAATCCTACGTCTATTTCTACAGATAGAACTTTCGTTTTTCTTGGTTACCTGAATCAATTGAAAAAATACGTAAGTGTTTATTCGATCGCATTTCAAACGCTCTGGAAAGAAAAACTCTTTATGTACCCCCCTCCCCTTCGGAAATTTGTCTCTTTTAGACCCCCCTACCCCTTGGAAATTCCGTGACCCTCCATGGGGGGAGTATGGATATTTTCTGGAACCACACAATTATGTTTTTCAAAAAGTTGTCAGCTAAAAGGGAACTACAGTATTTACGATTGACCTAATTAGGGCTAATTCACTCTTCCATATATTTCATATATAGTTTACAATGAATTGAGATACATGGCATGGTAAGAGAAGTTAGATACTACTTGGCTACTCTTGCATACAGAAATAATTATTTCCTCCAAACTGTTTCAGGTGGTAAAAGTACGGTGGCTCATAGGGACAAAACACTTGCACAAATACAAAACACTTCCACAAATCACAAAACACTTCCAGAATCACAAAACACTCGCACAAATAGAAAATACTCGCACAAATACAAAACACTTCCACAAATACAAAACACTTCCACAAATACAGAACACTTGCACAAATACAGAACACTTGCACAAATACAAAACACTTCCACAAATACAAAACACTTCCAGAAATACAAAACACTTGAACAAATACAAAACACTTGCAAATACAAAACACTTCCACAAATACAAAACACTTGCAAAAATACAAAACACTTGCACAACCTGAACAACATATGGAACAGTTGAAACGTGTGGAGTGCCTCTTGGCTTGGCTACTAAGGCTCTAAGCAAATTAAAGGCGAGTAAGCAAAGGTGAGTATGTGTTCTATCATATATTTTAATGCTGTTATTCGTCAGGCAGACTTCTCGCTTATCGTTCGATGACACGAAGGCCTCAGCGAAAGCACGATCTTTTGGTAGGAAGGCATGTGGTGAGAGAAGCTCTAAAAATCATGGATCCGAATGGTGTTTCCCAGCGAAGACAACGAAGACTGGAACGGAGAACTTACAGATCCCCTGGGCCAAATGCTGCTTGGCATATTGATGGATACGATAAGTTAGCCCCCTATGGATTTCATATAAGTGGCTGCATAGATGGGTATTCTAGAAGAATTATGTTTCTACAGGTTGCTGCTACTAATCACGATCCTTCTGTAATTGCAAACTATTACCTAAGCTGTGTGAAACAAATAAACGGGTGCCCGAGAGTGATTCAAACTGACTGTGGAACGGAAAATGTTGTACTTGCCGCAATTCAGGGTGTCTTCTGTCGGAATGCAAGTAATCCCTATTCAGGGCCTTACAGCCATAGATATGGTAGTTCACCGGCTAACCAGCGCATCGAAGCGGGGTGGTCTCGTTACCGAAAAAACAACAGCGGATGGATTGATTTGACTTAACAGCTTATGGTTGTTTTGAGCCTGTGAATTTCATTCATGTTTGCTGTCTGCAGTTTTCCTTCATGGGTTTGATTCAACAAGAGCTGGATCTGGTGGCGACTGAATGGAACAGTCATAGAATCGGGAAGAACAGATTGGCTGAATGTCCTTCGGGGGTACCTGATGAGCTGCATTTCTTATCAGAGTTATCAGGTAAGGCTGTTACGGTATAAGATTTGACCTTTTTACAGTTGCTTAATAAAAGGAACTGCACATCTTATTGATTGGTCCTCGAAATTATAGCTATCAAAGGTTGACTATTTACGTCACCTGGAATGAGGCACCCAAGGCTTATAGAACAGTAGACCTTGATAAGCAGCTGAAGAAGTGTCTATCAAGTACCAATAAAAATAAACATAATCTTGTTTCTTGCGACTGACAAATCTAAAACTAGGATGCTATCTGAAGGAAGAATTCTTTAGCCTGTTTCAGGCTTTTGGTCAGTGGGACGAAAAACGTGGGTGAGCACGAGTGAAGGATCGAGAGCCTGGAACAAGCTTATTCTTGCATTCGTTTAAACTATGTAATATTTGCTTTCATGAGAACTTGATCGAAGCAAAAGGAAGGCTTTGTCGATAAGATAAAACTCATAGCTGCCAACAAACCATTTAAGGAAAAGAATAGTTTTAATTCTTGGGTCAATTTATAGGTGTTCCAGACAGAAAACAATATGTTTCACAAATGGACATCACGTGGGCTGAGCAGAGGGTGACTGAACCACCATTGATTGCCAATGCTGATTTCAAAGATTACCTTTTGCATGTGTTTGGTCATTTGCGAATGCCCTCCAGCTGGGAAGAAGCTCTTCAATTGTATTTTTACCTAATATGCGTTTCTCAGTAGGTTTTTATCATTTGTGTCAGCCTTAGATTATCGGCCCTCCCCAGTTAGTATAGGGGACAAATGGATAATGGACTGGGACAGTGAAGAAAGGAGACAATTAAACACAAACTGTGTAACATATATTAACGACTTAACCAGATAGCCCACTGTATTACTATTGTTCTACCGAAGAAAACTTGTAATTTGCTTTTACAAATGAACAGAAACATTCTGCTGTGTTGTTTTGTGTCAGTAACCTCGTGTTTGCTGATTTAAACTACCATACAAATGGCATAAAAGATGCCCTTGTATGCATGTTAGATGATTGATATTATGTAAAAATCAAAGGCTCTCTGAGCAGCTCATGGATGAATAGCGCAATGCCAAGTTTACTTTTGCCACTGTAGCAAAACGAGTCTTTGAGCGAAACTATTGGTATGAAAATATATGTCACCTGCACGGTCATTCGCATGAAAATCAAGTGATTTTCATGGGAAACGTTTGGCAAAAGCACTCGTTCTGCAAATAGAAACTCAGACGGTGGAAGTCAAAGTCTACATTTGTGCCAAGCGGCCCATCAGGCCAGCACTGATAAAAAATAATCTAACAAAAAAACAATTTACCATCGATCTTCTCGTGGTCTGTTTACAATGTCCGATTAAAAGCTTTAGATATCAAGAGGGTCGTACAGGGAAGTCTCTGGCACGGTTCACGAACCTAAAATACAGAGGATCACGGTTCACGGTTAAAAAAAATTCGATTTCCCGAATTACAAAAATAAGAAAGTAAGGACCTGTTCTTACATTAAAAACAGTGTTTGTAGGAAGCAAAATCGCGAATGGCTAAATCAAGGCTCCGTATTGCATATTTCATGGCTAAGGCACTCTCGATAGACCACTGTAACTATACGGAGAACTTGTGTCTCAAAATCACGTAGAGTTGTGTGGTAAAATCACGAATATCGGTTAATATTTCAGGTTCTTCACGGATCACGCAAAACCTTCAGGTCACGAAACTTACATTTTCTGCGAAACGTGACTCTTGCCCTTCAGCAAATATACGAAAAAAAGAGTATCTGATTACATTCTTTGCATAGCGTGAGTTTAGCGTGACTTGTAATCGGAGAATTTTGTTTACGTCTAATGAAAAAACACCTTGACCTTATGAATTTACACATGGGTTTTTGACGAGCGCTATGCTTCTTGTCTTTCCATGTCCATTTGTTACAGCTACTGCTGCTTAGCTTGACAAATTTCAATTTTACAACTCCACGAGTTGAACCAAAACCCATCTTCGTGCCGCGTTAGCCGCCATATGTACGAACTCCATGTTGTCGGACAAAAAATTCGTCTTTCTAGTACCCCGCTAAAACCTGCTGAACCTACACCATGAGGTGCCTAGGAAAAGAACCATACTAAGCAGGGGAGGGTTGGGAGAAACGATTTAATCCGGTTTAATGAATAAATTAATCAGAATCGAGTGAGTGAGTGAGTGAGTGAGTGAGTGAGTGATCGAGTGCCATCCGACTGCCTCCTAAGCTCATGGATGTTACGTAACATCCATGAGCAAAAAGGCGAGCTTAAAAAAGAACAAGTCAATGTCACTTTGCTAAATAAAGTCATGTGGCTTAGATTTTTACAAAACCACAGGTGTGAAAAACGGCCTGGCTCACTAGTTCTTGAAATTCGTCAAAGGATTCCACAGCCCTTGGAAGAAACATGTCAAGCACACAAGTCGAGGTATAAGGGAAATGACACAAACCACTCTCCTGGTTAAAAAACTTGATTTTGATTTTTCTGTCGAAGCCCAAAGGTGGTACCTCGTCAGCTCCAGTGCAGAATTCCAGGATATTCGACAGGGGAATCGTCTCCTTGCCAATCATTTCCTCCCATCACAAGATAGTTAATTCTTCTCCATAATGATTGTTTGCACCGACAGGGGATAAGGAATAGTTTAATAGGCGTCTGAAGTCGTTTGGCATAAGTCCCTCTTCCACGAAACAGAACACCTTTTCAAAGAGAAGGCTATCAGATTTGATCGTTTCAAAAAAGTCCATGTCCACAGATTTAAGTCCATCAACAAACTGATCAAGGGAGGCTTTGCTATGGTTTATTGCCAGATGCTCACAAAGCACTTGCACTAATAATGCCTTCTCCTGTACACTCCACTTTACTTTTGTGATGCCAAGGTCTAACAAGAAATCAGTGACCTCTTGCACTCCATCCTGAAATTCATCCTGAGACAAGGACTGAATCTGTTGAAAAATAATGTCAATATGATTTATTTGCTGTTCATGTTATCTCGCTAAAGCATAGGTGGTTATCATAATTTCAACCAAAAATAGTCAATTGAACAATATTACTTTACGACCACAATGCTATTGGTTGACACAATACAAGGTGATTCAATTGCAGTGGGAACACTATACGTACGCCTTTCACGCAGACCAATATGGTTACCGCACCGTACTTTACACAATTCTCTTTCTCTGTACGAGACTTTGGACCGACCCCCACCCCCATAGTTTGTGACATTCAATAGTATAGCGATGTTTCTTGTTTACAAACATTGACGTCATATTTCTTTTGATATTCAAATTTCCCAGCCACTAAACAATAGCATGCATTGTTTGAACAGCCAATAAACATCTGGTTAGCACATTAATGACAATAGGTGACGTAACGAGAAACATCGCTATTATCATGTAAGGTAAGGGACACGTGGAGGGATTTCTCAGAAACCGGAGAGACACAATGCAGCGAGTCTTACTGTAAGTTTGTAGTGAGTTTTAGCTGCAAATAAACTTAGAAAATTGAGAATCACTGTGAGTTCTGTGTACCATTTGAAGAACAGCTCATCTCTTAAAGTATGCCAATTATTATTATGGATGAAATAGTGTTCAGTTATCACTTTACCACGATAAGGTTCTACGCTTAAATAAACTGCCGAGGTGCTCAACAAACAATCTCCAATCCTATTTGAAACCACACAAAGTATTACTTTCTTTTTTTATCTTAAACGAAATTCAATACGTTCTTAACTTTATCCCGAAATTCTAAATCTGGGATGTCCTCAACATTGACAAGGCGACGGCATTTGTCAACGTCAGCTAACAAATATGCGTAGACAGCTGGGGCCAAGCATTTAAGACCAGGTCCACCTTGAAGAACACTTGTTGCTACCATTCGTCCAGCATGAAAACACGTCTTTTGGGCAACGAGTAAGGGGCTTGAGGAAAAAATCTTTTTTTTTTCACTGCCTGTTAAAACGCCAGACTCAGTGATCAAACTTCTCATCAGCAACCTAAGGAATTCTCTTCGGGGACCACTCATGTCTGCTGCCTCTTCGCCAATGAAGTGCACACTTATCAGCACCCCAGCCATGAGGTCGTGCTTTGCAAAAGCCCTTAAAGCATCCTTCCAGATGTGCCGCCTTCTCACCCTCACAACTTGCATCTGGTCTTCTCCTGCATCCTCCGCTTTCTCGTAGAATGGTCGCAGCACAGACTCAAGGGGAACTCTAAAGATACAACTCAACATAATTAAATTGCCTTAAACACAGTTCTTTTGGAAACATAGAAATCACAAAATCTCTAACCACATTTCCTCACCACAGCGATACAATAAGATCAGGAATCACTCTGTTAGCAAGTACATGTAACCAGCGAGTGATTATGAGTGAGTTTTAATGACTGATTAAAAGATTTTGAGGATTGTTCAAGAAGCACTAAATGCTATTCAGCAACCACCTTTTTTTCATACTACAAACTATATAACCTTTTACTTTTAAGGATATTGTTTTTATGTTGGGTAATATCAGAATGTCTGGAATTGAACGAACTGGAATTGATGCTCCTGGCTTTGAGGAGTCAAATTTTTCAGTTTTATGAAAACACTGATGCCCACTGGTAAAGTGCCTCTTTAAAGATTGATATAAGGCATATTTACTAACAAGCCAATATTGAGATCTTGGTTCCCTGGGCTGTCCAGCAGCTCATTGCAAAACCGTGCATCAGCAAGATCGTTTTCAGTGTCAGCCTCATCCAATACTTTACAATAGATGTCAGAGGGATCATAAGGTTCGCTGGCCTTTTCTTCCTTTGTGTTTCCCTCGGTCTTGGGTGCAGGAGTTGATCTAATGGATGGTGTGTCTGCTGGCAAAACTGACTTTAAGGAATCATCACAACCATCATTTTTTCTTTTTCTTGCAACTGTGTTTTCATCACTCCTTACTTTAAAATTAAAGACAATATCTCCTGATGAATCAAGAGGCTGTTATAAAGAAAACAAGAGTTTGTAGATCATCAAAAGAACCACATGAAGACCAAGAAAAACAAACTATTAAGTCATTTTGTTTATTATCTTTAAAAAAAAAAGCAACAACAGGACCGTTCATTTCTTATTTCTTAGGAAGAAATACAAAATTTTACTTCTGAAGGTCAACCCATTGTAGTTAAGTTTTGTGGCATCACCCAGGAAACAACAATCCAAGGAATTGACTTATCCCACCCACGCCCTCAGTCCCCACGCTCTAATTGTCCCCTCATTTGTTTGAAGAAAAGAGTGAAGAAAAACTGTTATAATAACTGTTCTTAAATCTGATAAACTTTCCTTTGATATTTAGTGGGAGGAGATATCCAATGGAGTTTGGTGCTGCCCTATTAAAGTAAAGGCAGCAGTCAGGAACACATGCACCCGCACAGGGCTTGCATGCTCATTACTTGCAATATTCTACCCAAAAGATAAACTTAAAGGAATGCGCCTTCGTGCGCTTGATCGGGATATTGTCGAAGCAATCACTGGTATGTATGCTGCCTCTATGTATAACCACTAATTCCCTTGACTAAACACAATGAATATATCAGTGAAACAACCTGGCTTAGAAGAAAGCAGCTCAGTTGTCAACCACACAATGGGCCACACTTGGCAGTATCAAACTCTGCATGACAGTTGTATCCTTAACAGCTGTGCCATAAACATGGTTGTATAAGAGTAAGGATTAACAATTTGAGGTATAAAAAATTGTAAAAAGTGTTTTTAGGTATATTTCTGAAAGAGCTTTTCAAAAGATCTTATATTAACTGATCAATAGATATTCATTTAATTCAAGGGATTTTAATTAGGGAGGCATTTGTCTTATTAGACATTTAGAGGATTTAGTAACCCTTCAGTTGTTATATAAAAGGGATACCTTTGTGGCCTAAACTGATATAAAAAATGTGGCCTTCCCTGTTACAGGATTTTCATCTACCTACTGTATTATGTCTGTATTAACCCTTATTATTTAATTATTATTATTATTAATTTCTAGATTTTTCCACGGTGGCAAAACTAATCAAAGAACCTCCAGTTCGAAAATCAAAAGACGGAGAGGAAATTGTGAAGCCACCATCCCCTGTGTCCCGCAGCACTATAAAGCAGGCTATGAGGATGAAGTGTAATACACTAATTTCCCTGCAGAAAAAAACAGGTATGAATATATGACATTAAAACCTAAGAACCTAAAATATGTGGCTCTGTAACAGCCTTAAGATTAGGAGGATCCAAGGCTGTGTTACAAATATAATATTAATAATTGTAATACTTCTACTGGCTGATTAACTAGTATAAGTGTGTTTCATATGGGCAATTATCTCTAAAGCATTTTTTAAATTTTCTTTAAAGGTTGCAAGTCAGGCTGTAGCCACTGTACTGTGACTGAGAAGGCATATATGTAATTGCTATGGCATTTTCATCGGGAAGCTACAGTCTTAAATGATGTGTATTCCAACTAGCTTAAAGGGAACCTCGGCTAGTGAAACAAGCTGATGTTAGATTGTCTCAAATTGTGTCCAGATTACAAATTTTTCGGGGTGAAGGAGATACAATTTAATACTCATAAATTAAGAAAAAGATTATTGCTTTTAAATTTCCTGTGCACCACTGTTTTGGGTTTTATGATGTCAGTGTTTAGTCCTGGTGTTTCACACAAAAGAACCTCACATTGATACCATCGAGGACAACTCACGGAGGTCATAAAATCCAACATAGCAGTGCATGGGAATTTTAAAAGCAATAACCTTTCGTTTTTTATCATAATTATGAAATGTTAAATCTCCCTTGTCCGGTAAAATTTGTAATTTAGACACTTGTTTAGACTACTTAACGTCAACTTGTTTCAAGAGCCGAGGTTCCCTTTATAACTACTGCATACTGTGACATTTTGTACATACTGAAGTTTTTGTAACAATTATGTAGAATTATTTATGTCCAAGAGAAAATCAGGTGTAATACAATGTATATTTTGTGCAGAATTGCAGCTTTTGAGTCATGTTTTTGTTTTTGATTTGCAAAATGGTTATTTAAGTTAATGTAACATTTTCAATGGAGTTCCAGACTTTACCTCTATAACATTTTTAAGTTGTGGTTCAGCTTTCATTCATATGTAAATTTCAACTCCTGTTACCCGCTATTAAAACAATGTGCATTTGCTATGTTGTCTTTATTTATAATCTATGCAATAACTGTTTCATAGTATGTGAATTGCTATTTAATTTTTTTTTATGCTAACCTACTTGTTACCACATAACTTTTAAATATACTATTTTAAAACTATATAAATTGTATTTACATTCTACTCAAACCCTAATAATAACCTATGTTACATCTACTTCAGTGCTATTTAAGGATTTTTCATTTCCATTCACTTCTAACCTACTACTACTACTACTACTACTTTTGGCGCCACCCATTACGGATATCATAAATACCTCCTTTCGCGAAGGCCGGTTGCCCTTATCTTGGAAAGAGGCAGATATTGTCCCTGTCCTCAAACAAAGACCTATCCAAGACATCAACAAGCACCTTCACCCTATCTCTCTTACACCTATCCTTTCTAAGATTGCAGAAGATTATGTTGTTCATGACTTTGTGATACCCGCCATGCTAAAGAAAATCGACAAAAGGCAATATGGAACGATACCTAAATCATGCACTACGCACGCAATTGTTAGCATGATCCATAACTGGCACGTCTGCTCTGATGGGAACTCAGCCGTGATTAGAGTGGTCTTATTTGATTTCCGTAAGGCGTTCGATCTCATTGATCACAATATCTTAGTGCGTAAACTCTTAGATTACGATATTCCGAACCACATATTATGCTGGATTACTGACTTTTTATCGGACAGGAGACAGAGAGTTAAACTGGCCCAGGACTGCTTCTCCGAATGGCGTTACATTCCAGCCGGTGTTCCACAGGGAACAAAGCTTGGGCCGTGGCTATTCTTAATAATGATTAATGATTTGAATGCAGGAGAGGCAGATATGTGGAAATATGTAGATGATACTACAATCTCTGAGGTGATAGCTAAAGGCCAAGAGAGCTGTATTCAGCAAATGGTAGACGATCTCGCAACACAAGCAAGGGCTGACGGTTTCCAGTTAAACGAGAGAAAATGCAAAGAGCTTAGGATTAGCTTTGCAAAAAACGAACCTGAATTTGACCCTATCTGGGTTAACCGCCAGACTCTAGAGACTGTGAACAGTGTGAAATTATTAGGACTTAATATAAGCAGTAATTTAAAGTGGAATGCTCATGTGTCAGAACTAGTTAGAAAGGTTTCAACAAGATTATATTTTCTCAGACAGCTTAAGAAATCGCATGTTGCCACAAGAGAGCTTCTTCTATTTTACATTACATGCATTCGCTCCATTCTCGAGTACGGCAGCCCAGTTTTTCACCGCGCTCTACCAAGTTACCTAAGCGAAGACCTAGAAAGACTCCAAAAACGCGCCATGAAGATTATTTACCCCGAGCTATCGTATGCTAAGGCTCTAGAACTAGCTGGACTTTTAACACTGTATGATAGAAGAGAGGCAATTGCGGCAAAGTTATTTGATGAAATATGTGCAAATCAATCTCACAGCCTTCACGAACTACTCCCAAGTAAATACCAACCAAGCTACTATCTGAGAGAACAAAGAACATTTATCCGTCCGAAGTGCAAAACTGGAAGATGCAAGAATAGTTTTCCCTTGTGTTACGTTTATAGTAATTGAGAACTTGAAATAATTTTGTTTCTTATTTTACATAGGAACTTGCCGCATGCTTTTGAATTGGTGATTCTATAACATATTTTAATTGGCTAATTATGTTGGATAACCCCCCCCCCCCCTCGCGTATTCGTAAAGCTCTATAATTAGTTGTAATTTAGTATAGTTGTAAATTTTGTATTTGTAAACCTTATCGCAATTCAGCTCTTGGCTGTAAGTTTTTAAGGTGAATAAACTATCTATCTATCTATCTATCTATCTACTATTTAAATACTACGTAAATTGCTATTTAATATCAATGTAGATACAATGTAAAAGCTATTTAAAGTTTTATGCTAACCTGCTTGATACCACATAGCTTTTAAATATACTATGTAAAGGTTTCATTTGACTAGTAAAAAATATGATTTTTTATCAAAATAAATAGCAAATGACATAACAATATCATAGAATTTAAATAAGGCCTCTGTATGACAAGTAATGTAGTTTTTAAATACCCACTACATACTCTTTACATAGCTCAATGACATAGCCTTTACATAGTGAATAAATAGTGTCTGATTCTACAAGGGGAAGAACTGAACTGAACTAAAAGCATAATCCCGCTTTCTTTCTTACCAAGGCTACTGTTTATAAAATATCATCTGTATACAGTCACATTCGTCTTCAGGAATTTTTGCCAAATGTTGACGAGGATGTTACGTTTTATATCAACTTCTTTAATGAATTCACGAATGAATAAACATACACTTCTCAAAATTCAGCAATGTGCGGCAATTTACGCCCGCCCGAGAGTTCCTCTGAGCTAAAAAAAAACGCAAAAACAAAATGTCACGTGATCAAAAAACGTGATGACAAGTCCAAAGTCCTTATGTAATGCAAAACTACACGTGACAAGTTCAAGTCCAAAAAAATATCCGTTACACACTCCCCCCTTGACCAGCTGATTTACTGGTCAACTAATCTTCGGATACATTCAGCATTCAAAGCTGCTTCTGTCTCGTCCGTCTGACTCCATTCTGCCTCTGTTCCACTGACGCCTGCTCATCATTAGTCACGTCCTCTCGTACTTCCAAGGGAAACAGTCTTTGAACTGGCCTCTTTACTGTCATGGCTCTCCCGGTCTTCGTGATGACCTTGACTACTGCTGCTCTGACATCCGTACCGGGGATCAATTGTTCAACCCTTCCAAGTCTCCACTGACTACGGGGTAGGTTGTCTTCGAACAGAGTGACAACATCTCCAACTGAGAGAGAAATACTACCTTCTGGTCTGCGTCTCTGACAATGCAGGTTCCGCAGCTTTGTAACGTACTCTTTCCTCCAACGCTTCCAGAAGTGATTTAGCAACAACCGCAGATACTTCCTTCTTGTGGGGCCATCGTTGCTTGACGCTGCTTGGTTCAATGAAACCTCTCTGCCTGGCGTAACTTTGGGTAAAGATATAATTCCTCTCCCGTAGATCAAATGAAAAGGGGTTAGTGGCCCCTCAACATCATCTGAGGATACATATGTTAATGGTCTGGAGTGCAACGTTCCCTCTACTTCCACAAGAAGGGTATGCAGCTCATCGTAATCAAGCTTCGCGTTCCTCAGGGTCTTCCGCAAACATCGTTTTGCATTCTGTATCATCCTTTCAAAGAATCCCCCCACCAGGGGGCTCTGTCGATATTAAACCTCCAGGTAATTCTTCTGTTGGCGAGAAATCTCTTGACACCAGGGCATGAAAACACCTTTCTTAGAACCTTCGTTGCAGCCTTGAACGTCTTCGCGTTGTCTGACACAACGATTTCTGGTAGCCCCCTTCTAGCTGTAAATCTCCGTAGACAGTGAATAAACATATCCGCTGACAAATCTGTGGCTAATTCCAGGTGAACAGCCCTGGTTGAACAGCCATATGCTGCCTGTTTTAGGAACCTCTTGTGTACTTTTTTCTCTTAGTCATTGGTACTAAAGTACTAACCTGTGTGCCCAGTTAACTACCCCTACGAATGCGACCCAAAACCCCAAAGATAAGTGTGTGAGTGGGCTACCTTTGAGCCTACTACTACTAAATCCATAACCGAAGTTCCTGCATGTGCTAACGTGATTACGTACTAAGCGTACAAATAACCGATAAACAAATCTCCCCAACAATCGGAATACTAGCTGCAGTACTAGTGTAATAAGTGCCGCCCTAACCGAAGATTCTACACCTACTTTACTAAGCATAAGCGTACAAACAACCGATGAACAAGTCGCCCCAACAATTGAAGAGGTCAGTGGAAAACCCTCCTAAGTGACTATTTGGGTGGAAAAAAAAATTTCGCGAAAGGGCCTGAAGTTTGGCAAGTGGGTTTCGTTTCACCTGAGAAACATTGCTCTGAAGTTTTTTTCGATGGATTGCTCTTCGTTTTTGAGATATTACGTATGCAAACAACCCTCAGTCTTTTGGAGATCTATTGTTAAACGAAAAACAAAAGAAACGTACCTTTTGTTTCGCTAAAGGATCAAGTGACTATAACACAATCGTTTCACGTCAGCACGTGACCGCAAAGACGGTAATTTCACTTAGAATGACATACTAAGCGTACGAACAACCGATGAACAGATCGCCCCAATAATCTGAATAGTACCAGTGCTAGCGTACTAATTAAGTGCCACCCTAATCGAAGATAATGTATTCTGCATGTACTATAGTACTAGCGTACCTAGCGCCAACAGAACCGAAGATCCAGCACGTACTATTAAACGTGATTACCTACTAAGCGTACGGACAACTGATGAACAAATCTCCCCAACAATCCGAATAGTACCAGTATTAGCGTGCTAAGGAACTACTTCCCTCACTGCATGAAGGGTTACCTAAAGTTCACAATAAATGAAAATTAAATAGCTAATAAAATAATAAATATATAACCAGCTCACTAAACTGCCACATGTTTAGGAGATGGCCTTGGGGCTCTGGGGCGAGAATGTACACGGGTGGATTGGGACAGAATAATATTGTTGCTGTAGCTTTCCTGAGATCGTCGAAATGGAGAATCGAAAGCGGAAGAGCTATCAGGCCGATCTATTCTCTCCTGAGGTCATTTGATCTCAATTGTCTGCCAAAAAAAAGTTAGAAGTGGATATAGATAGTCATGTGGAATTTCTTCGCAGTGTTGACCTCAACGAGGTCGACAACCTCAAGGAAGGTGAAACGCTTGCGATATTGTCTGCCAAGCTCACCTTGAATGGACTGTCAGTCTTGAAGTTGGCCATGAGTCATGTACCATGTACGTACACGATGTGTTGCAGGGAATTCCAATGCTTTCCTTTACGTACTGTTTTAATCCACAAGATTTTTACTGCCTGTTGCAGCTCACGTTCCCGCGATTCGCTCGCCAATGTTCATCAATATGTCAGTTTCCTTGAAAAGTATTGCACGGAATTCATCTCTTCTCCCAAGGTTCTACCGCACGACAAACTTTGGAAGTTATGTGAAAACGGTGGATACCATTATACGAAATTTTTGTCACCTCCCTTAAAATCTTGCCTGAACTGTGGGGAAGGCATCACAATGCACAACCCACCTTCGAAAGCCAAATTGTTCACCCTTGAGGGTCCTATTCCTGCGTCGAAAATCACCCTTAAGTGTAAAGGTTGCAAAATAAGCTATGGAATAACAAAATTCACGGATAGTACAGGAGTCCATTTCTATCCAAAGTCAATCTCAAGTGATGTGATACAGATGACAAACACCTCATACATGACTCAAGAGTTGTACAGGTGGATACCTACTCTCAGGTAGGTAAAAAGCCCATATTTTTCATAGATGGATGGATTGATTGATTGAAGTGGATGATAAAGTGTTCAAGAAAGTTCCAAATTGTTCTACTGGCAATCTGCATCCGCAATAGTATCTAATGTTTTGTCCAGTCATTGTTCACAAGTTACACAATAAGTTTTGTAACATCACTAGTTTTAGTAGCAAAAGTAAAATCACCCTTCATGGTTGCTTTAAGCGCTCATCACTTTCAAGCTTTCATTTTTTGTTGCACTTCATTAGTGAACAGCATATAACTTAGACATAAGTACTTTTTTTGCAATGTTAATCAAGTCCTTTTAGCCACTTAAACAAAAAGTTGTTTGTCTTTCAAACCTGTGTGCTCATGATGCAAACTTTGTCATGATTGTTTTTCTTCATTGCAGCAACCATTCTTGGGTTTCGTTCAGTGGCTTTTCAGAGTCGTATAACAAAGTGTACTTTAAAGAGATTGACAGGTTTTATAACACTTTTTCTCGTAAGTAAATATGTGTCTTTTTTTGGTTGTTGGGTTATTGCACCTTTACATTAGAAATTTGCAAACTCAGTCGTGTAAGATTGTGGCGTCTTCCAAAATTTTAACATATGAAACAAGCCTTTGACGTTTCCTTTCTTATTATAATACATAGTTGACAAAGATGACTCTGAGAATGATGAAAAGGACCACCCTGACAGTTCTTCTACCGGTAATGTCTTCTTTTTTGGAGGGGAAGGGGGGTGGGTGGCAGTGATGGGGTTGTCGGCATTCACTTCCGAAGAGAAGATTGGTAAAAAGTTAAATAGTTCTAAGATGGCCACCAATGGGACTGGTGGCCCATTATATAATAGAACTTATCTACAGAAAGTTACTGGTTTTCCAGAAAATCTAGTGGCCTGCCATCTTATACATGGTGACATATTCCATTTCATGTGCTGAGAATGTATGCCGAGCTTAGTTATCAGGTTGTTATCAGTATGGAACGTGTCTTGCTTTTTTTATTGTTAGGGGTGATGATCACTGGTGAGCTGTCAGCTAAGTTGGCTGCTAAAAGCTACTGGAAGAAGGAACTGGAGGAAGAGCTCAATGACTTGGGAATAAGAGAAAAGTGGTGTTTCAACAAGTCTAGTTCATTGCTTTATTCTGGAAACGAAGAGGATGCAATGGAATATGTGGAAAGCAGACGTTATGAGCAGTTGTATGCTCAGACTTGCTCGAAACTATGCTCAGATAAAGGTATGTTTTATAATTCTGCAAAGAATTAACTTTAAACCAAGTTTTCCTAAACAGCTTTTAAATTTGTTTTAGCTTTGGTGTGAATGGGGTATTAGACGACATAAAGAATGATTTTTGTTTCAACTGATAATTAAATTAATAGTCATTGAATTAAATCCCGTATAGAACACTCTTATGAGTGAAATTGTTTTCAATGATTAGCATCTACTTTATTTTATTTTATTGCATCATGGGGGGTGAGATGTATATTTTACTTTACTGCACCATTTGTTTCCCAAGGTTGTGGTAGGCTGTTTGTTGCTGATGGCAACTGAAAGTTGCGTTATGTTCATTGCATGTGGAAAGTCCCTGTTTCAGTCCCAGGATTTGGCAATGCAAATTACCCTTGCATTTGCCCAATAAGTCGAAGGCGTGGACATGCATTTTGTGAAAAGCACTGTAAACTGGCACAAGCAGCAGGCTATCCCTCAGAGCTGAGGCTTTTCCTGAAGAAATGTGGAGTCCCAGATGCTGATAAGTTTGCAGGTTTGTTCTTTCAAATGTATCTTGGCCTAATCTTTTGGAAACTAATAACTTACCAGCTTTATTGTTATAATAATAATAATAATAATAATAATACTAATAATACTAATACTAATAATAATAATAATAATAATAATAATAATAATAATCACTGGTAGGACGTAAGGCGAATCAAGTTTTAGAGGCCATGCAAAAGGCAGTCTTGTCGTCATCCCTAAATATAGCGAGAACTTTCAAGGTTATGATATGAAGACCTAAGTTCAAAGCCTGATTATCAGCCACGAAGAACGAGAGACATTACAGACATTTATATGCCTAGATTATAGCTTTTAGTCATGTAGATATTCTTTTTATTTATTTATTTTTTTTTTTACTCCTTTTAAGTTTCGCTTGTGCGCACAGGTTACGCTTGGCGCCCCGTGTCGCTTTATAACACTGTGCATACAGATAGTTTTACTGCATAATAATAATATGAAAAATAATAATAGTAATAATAAATAAATAAATAATAGTTTTGGTTTATTTGGAGTAGTATTTATAGCTATCAAATGACCAGAAAATGGCACTACTTCATTTCACCCTAATAATACAGGATTCGTAGAGGTTGTGGAAAACCTGAAAAGTCCTGGAACTTTACTGTGACATCTGGAAAGGGTTACTGGTCCTGGAAAGTGCTGGAATTCTGTTAAACTCAAAAAAATATAAAATATTTGGCAGACAGTAAGGAAAATGTAAATTGAGATCTTGGGAGTGAATTTTAGGGTCCTGGGATAATCAAACTGAGACCTGGAACAGCCCTGGAAATTTGTTTCTGAGAAAGGGTACGAACAAACATTAGCAGTGTTGACATATTGGCAGTTGATTCATACTCTAATCCCGCAGAAATGGAAGAAACAGCATTGGAAATCACTGATCAAGGTTAGCTGCACCCCATGGTATCACTCATGTTGTGTTCTTGGTTAAGGTACTTCTAGACCTGGACTGTATTGCATAAGTTGTCTTTTGATATGTGTGCTGGAAATATGAATATTGATATGGGAAGTACAGTGTAATTTTACTAAGACACTGCACGCATGTAACTGATGTCCATGCTTCTATTCTGTTAAACTCAAGTAAAAAATATGAAATGTTTGACAGGCAGTAAGGAGAATTGAAATCGAGATCTTGGGAGTGAAAGGGTTAATGTGAATTTTAGGGTCCTGGAAAAATCAAACTGACACCTCGAAAAGCCATGGAAATTTGTTTTTGGAAAAGGGTATGAACCCTGATAATAACAAACAGTATTATTGTTGACATTGGCAGTTGATTCATACTCTTATTCTGCAGAAATGGAAGAAACAGCGTTGGAAATTGCTGATCAAGGTTAGCCGCACCCCATGGTATCACTCGTGTTGTGTTCTTGGTTAAGGTACTTCTAGACCTGGTCTGTACTGCACAAGTTGTTTTTTGATGTGTGTGCTGGAAATATGTATATTGGAATTGGAAATACAGTGTAATTTTACATAAACACTGTATGCAATCCATCTAATTGTTGTCCATGTTTTATTTTTTTAAAAAGACAATCCTGGGCCTAGTTCAATTGACAACTCTTCTGATTCCTGCATAGAAGCAAACTTGCAAATCTGTGCATAGAACTGTATTTCAACTGATGACAGAAATGCTTCAAGCTATCAAGGTTGATATCAATAATTGTTCTCATTGAATTTATTGCATAAATGTCAGTTATATATAAGACTATTTATTGCGAACTGTGGAAATTATGCTTTGTAATCATGCTGTCTGTGGTATCAGTAGAACAGCCATTAAAGTTTGGCAGAATATTTGTGAAACTGTTTTACTTTATTCAATTGGATGTTAACCAAGATGATCCTACAGCTTTGCTCTTTCTGAAGGGAAGTGGATTTGCTTTGTTTTGGCAAGTTTAAATTATGTTTATGTGTTGATTTGTCCAAACACAGGTACAGCTGAGTTTTTGCTGATTCCACAATGTAAGAGCGTGGGCTGACGTGTCGTTTGACAACGATGGCAGGGTTCCACCTTTTGGATCCTGGGTTGGGTGCCATTCACACTTGGTCACCTGGGAGCAGGGGCGGAACGTCACTTGCTGATTTGCTGTCATGGTAGAATTTCTGATTTGCTTTCTGCTGGTTCAAACGTTGGATGATGTCTTGGCGGTTGTATCCTGTGGGTGTGAGTAGCTCACGAAGGGAGGGTAGTTTGTTTCTCGGGTGTCTGCCCATCAGTAGCTGTGCTGGTGAAAGGTTGACTCCTTCTAGCAGGGTTGTCCTGTAATCCAGGAGGGCAAGTTGCTTATCAGTGGCTTTCCTCCAGAGACACTTTACTGTCTGCACTGCTCTTTCAACCTCACCATTTGCACTGGGAAAGTGGGGGCTCGAAGTTTTATGGGCAATGCCATATTCTTTGCAAAATCTTGCAAAATCCTTAGAGGGAACTGTGGACCCCCATCACTTCGAATCACTACAGGTATGCCATGTTGGCAGAATTGCACCTTCAGTACTTCTATGGTTGCTTTACTTCCCAGGTCATGAAGCCTGTCCACTTCAATAAACTTCGAGTAGTAGTAGACTGTAAGCAGGTGTTGGACTCAAAATTGAAGAGGTCAGTCCCCACCATAATGAAGGGTAATCCGGGAGTTTCTGTTGGTATGAGCGGCTCAGAGGGTTGTTTTCTTTGAAAGTCGGCACACATGGTACAGTTTTTAATAGTTTCCTCAATGTCAGAGTTCATAGCTGGCCAATATAACACTTCGCGAGCACGTTGTTTGCATTTAATTATACCCAGGTGTGACTCGTGGACTAGGTTCAGCATTTGTCGACGCAGACTGGGGGGCAATACAATCCGCATTCCTTTGTAAATGATTCCATCGCATACAGCTAATTCACTTCTGTAGTCCCAATACGAGCGCAGTGATGCAGGTACTTCCTGTCGAACGTTTGGCCAGCCATTCAAGATTGTTGTTTGTAGCTGGTTTAGTTCACGCTGAGTGTGCTCTTGCAATTCAGTATACTTGTCTTTGGTGATGGATAGGAAGTCCAGAGTGCTCACTGGTTCCAGGTCAGTGATCTCGGGATGGGGTGTATCAGGCAGATATGCTCTCGATAGAGTGTCGGGTAGATACAGTTCTTTGCCCTTGCGGTACTTTACGATGAGATCATACCACTGAAGGTTTAGTATCATTCTCTGTAGCCGCATTGGTGCTGCCAGAAGGGGTTTCTTCAGAATCTGTTTGAGGGGCTTGTGATCGTTGTACACGGTAACTTCCTTGCCAAAGATGTAAGGATGGAACTTCTTGCAGGCATGCACAATAGACAGCATTTCTTTTTCGATTTGTGCATAACGTTCTTCAACGTCAGTTAAGGAACGCGAGGAATAGGCAATAGGCTGACCGTCTTGAATGAGTACCGCACCGAGGCCATGCTGGCTTGCGTCACACTGTATTTCCACAGGCTTTTTGACGTCGAAGTATTTCAATACTGGTTGACTGCAGCATTACTCTTTCAGTTTAATGAAAGCTTCTTCTTGAGCTGGTTGCCAGTCAAACATGGCGTCTATCTTCAGTAGCTCTCTGAGTGGGGCGTCCAATTCACTGAGGTTGGGAATGAACTTTGCAAGGTAGGTGACGAATCCTAGGAATCGTTTGATATCGTCTTTGTTCTTTGGGGTGGGCATGGCCCGGACAGCTGCTACCTTTGAAGGGTCTGGCTTCAATCCTTCAGATGTCAGGAGGTGTCCTATGTATGGGATGGTGACTGATTAAGCACTTCTGAAGATTCAGCTTCAAGTTGTAGGTGGTTTGCTCTTTCGATGACCTTGCGAAGCACTGCATCATGCTGTTCAGTATTTGATCCTGCGATCAGAATGTCATCCATAATAGCTGTGGCTCCCTCTATTCCTTCCAGCATCTGATCCATGATTCGCTGAAAAATTTCGGGCGCACACTTGATTCCAAACAGAAGTCTTAGCCACCTATATCTGCCGAGTGGAGTATTGAATGTTGTGAGCAGTGAAGAGGCTTCGTCAAGCTTGATTTGGAGGAATCCGCTTTTTGCGTCCAGCTCAGAGAATACTTTGGCCTCAGGTATTGCGCTGATGACTTCTTCTATGGTTCTCATAGGATAATGCTCGCGCTTGATGACTTTGTTCAAGTCACTGGGATCAATACAGATGCGGACTTTGTCGCCTTGAATTGAAACTACCATGGAGCTGACCCACTCGGTTGGCTCTGTTACCTTGACTATAGAGCCATTGGTTTCCATTTCATGGAGTTTGTTGATGGCCCTTTCCTTTAATGCTACTGGGAGGCGGCGGGCAGCATGGACCACACCTTTCGCATTAGGTTCCAATTTGATTGTATAGGTTCCAGGCAGTGTACCGGTTGTTTGAGTAAGGTCTGGGAACTCGCGAAATCCTTCGGGAACTTGGTCTCCCTCGGTGGCAGGGGGCGTGCCAATGGATGCTAGTCTCGAGATTAACTGTAGTGCTTCAGCAGTGTTTCCTGATAGCACGTTTTCTTAGTCGATATCAACAATCTGAAATGTCGTGGTGGCTAAGTTGCTGTTGTGTTCCAAAGACAGTTCGGCCACTGCTACAGGCTTTATCTAATGATTGGAGTAAGTACGACGCAGTTTTGTAGATCTTTTGAGTTCACCCTCGTGTTGGATCTTCTGGTAGTCAGACAGGGTAAGTGTGTTGCAGCGGGCACCCGTGTCAATTTTGAACTTGATTTGTTTGTTTTCTACTCTGCATCTTATGGTCCACTTGTCATGGATTTTGTGGTCCATTCTGACACCATGTAACATACTGAGGCCATGTTGTTTATTACACACCTCTCATGAGCATGAGAGCATGAGAGCATCACAGTAAGGGAACTTTTCACATCCCACAGATTTTGTCAGAGCTTCACTCGTGGGAACATCTGTGACATCTTTGTCACATATTTTCGGCTTCTTTTTCGCTGGATGGTCATCGGTCTGGAAAGCTGCGGTTTGCTTGACACGAAGATTTCACTTTCTAGCCTCTCTGTCCGTAGATTTTCTTTTGAAGCTCTTTTGTTTGGATCAAATATTGTTGTAGCAGCTCCTGTTATGATAGATAACTTACCAGAAAGTCCTTTTTTAAGATCTTTGTACTTGAAGTGCAAAGAACAAATTTGTGGGTCTGACAGATTCTTGAACTTATTATCAGCCCTTCTGCAGAAAGTTTCCCATTTTCTCCGTATTTTGACAGTGCTTGGAAACCCAAAATATGGCAAATCTGGTCTGTTATGAGTTCCGTTAATACAAAACGCAACTGAGCAATAGTTCACCATTTCAAACAGAAATTCAGTAAAGTTTCTCCGTGTTTACAACTGCAAGTATTTTTGCATTCCAACGCTATTCCCCTAAGCCTCGCTTTCGTGTTCAAATTCACTACCAGTCTCTAGCGGCAAAACGGAATTGGGCTATTCAGTTGCTTTCTGTTTATCCTTTTCATATTTTTTCTTGCCTTTCTTGCTCTGCTGCTGTAAGTCATCAATATAATTCCTGATGTCATCTAAAAGTTGATGAATTTCATTATACTGTTCCTCAGTGCCTGACCTGACAAGTAAATAATAAGATCCTCAGCTATTGCTTGTTATTTTAATGGCTGCATATTTTGGGAAAAACTCAAATGAATGACTGAAATACTTTTTTTAGGCTCCAGAGTTCTCATCTTTGTGATTGCGAAGAAGAACATCAAAGTACTCTTTACATGAGCAGCTTTTGACTGTGATTTCTTCATTTGCCCATGCTCATTGGAGATTGTCAGCAATAAGGTTCCAGTCATTGGGATTACTAGGTCTTAATGCCAGCACTTCTCTAAGAAGATCAAAGTCATAGTTTAAGTGCCATCTAAACATGGTCTAGAAAATGAAAAACCAGTGTGAGATGTTTTTTTTTCTAAGATACTGAAGAGTGGGCAGGAGGGTTTCTGAAAACCTACTGACTTTTTCATGCTTCCCACAATTATTTAGATTGCTTTGAACTGCAAGTGGTCTTTTAGTTATTGGCAAGTTATATTTTTGGCACTAATCCTCCCTCACCCCCCCCCCCCCACACACACACACACACACACAAACACACACACACTCCTCCCTGGTATATCCAAGTACTTTGCTAAATAAACTGCAATTTCAAATTCAATTTTAATTTAAACTCACACAAACATTACTTTCACACTTTTAGAAGAAAAAAATAGAATGCATATAAAGATATACAAATTACATAGATGATAAAAAGTACTAACAAAATGTTTACAATTGTGATTAAGAAATATCATGTTAAAGGGAAAAAGAACGAGGGATAAAAGGAAAACAAACAGTTTTGTGCTGGCAACACAAACAAGGAGACTAAACTTCTTCACTTATAAATTCCCTTAGTCAATAGCATGAGCACACAAAAGTTAGTTTGTTCATGCATGTCGCTTGATACATACAAAATCTCATTTAAATTCTACTGTTTCTATCTTAACAACATGCTGCGACAAATAATTCATTCATACACAAGCTTATTAAAATATCATAGATAGATACTTGCCAAGAAGTCCCTCAACTCCATGCGAGCACACGCTTGTTATCACAAACCCCGCCATTTGATCGAGGCACATCACTAAACCATTTGGAGTATTTGATTGTCAACTTCAGCAGTGACTTCCATGCCAAATTTTCAAAGCTACTGCTTTGGGGAGACTCAGACATTAGAGCAATTCCCAGAAATCCCCGAATATATCGTCAGAAATTGATGTCGTCTCAGAGTTCAATGGGCCATTCCATTTTTTATCCGCACACCCCCCCCCCCCCCTATTGGAGGGTTGCCTTTTCTGGCGGGAGGGGTGGTGACAGCGAGCGGTTTTTCTTATAGGGGTATAAACAATTCAGTAAAAATAATAAAATAATATACTATAGCCGAACATAAGTTGCAGGTATAACACAGAAACTAAAAGTCCTCAAAATAGCATTCAGGCAAGTTCCATCAACTACTTGACTCTGCATATCGTAATAAACAATAAGAGGAGCCCAATTTTGACCGTGAGGCTATCAAGTTTTCAAAGTATAGGTGGCAAAATCCGTCAATGTCTGTTTTCACGTCGTGATCTCCAACTGTTTTTATTTGCTTATCCGCAAGGAAACAAAATAGTTGATCCCGGGTTTTTATTAATGATGTCTGCTCAAAGTTTATTTACCCGAAAAAATCCTTCGTCCTCTTTGGTATGGTGCAGGACCAACTTGTTATCAAAATAGCAACCCCAAAAAACGGGTTTGCAGAGCTAAGCCCAATCAGAATGGCTATTTAGGATCGACCCATTCGGGAACGATTAGGAAAGTGAGAAAAGATGCTCTTCAGCTCACGGGATATTCCAAACTGCATAACTATCTTAGGAAAACAATCGAAGAATATCTTGGACTTTTAAAAAAGTCCTACGTTGTAGTGAAATATGAGGTCGATCCTGCTAGGTCCCCCTAGCAGGATCGATGCTTACATTGGCGCAGGCTGGCGACATGTGCGACCCTTTTTGTCACGATTAGACATGTCCGCGTATGCACGACACCTTTAGATCAAAGAGAGCGATGTCCTGGCCCGAAGCAGGTCATATCAATCGATATTAGTACTTAGATTTCGCAACATAAGTACGCCTCGTGTACAGAGCTCTTGCTGCAACATCTTCCTAATTGCCATAAAACATTACAGTGGTAATTCTACAGTACGGCCAACCATTCCACACCCGGGAACCCATTTTCAGTTTTCACAGTAACGGTACATTGGAAATGACTAGCAGCTGATTTGGTTGCAACACGCACAGCCAGTCATTTACATCTCCGAGTCTAGCATAAAAGATGAATCCTCGGGAGAGAAAATGTCTAAAAAGAAAAGAAGTGGGAAAGTGCTTTTCAGCTTTGGGCCGATTTGTAAATAGAATGGTATCATATATCTTTTTGTCGCAAACGTGCAACCGCAGAAACCATCTGGAGATAAAATGCCCTGACAAACTTGTGTGACAATTTATGACCTCTGTGTTACACCAATAGGATGGCCGGAAAATAGTGTAAACATTTGGAACTTACTTTGGCTATCTAGGCGACTGATTATCAGTACTGAACAAACAAGAATTTATATAAGCACTTTTCCTGATGCTATAACTTCTAAAAGGCTCAAAATCATCACATAAGTGTCTATTTTTCAACAAATTTCATCGTAGCCTTGTGTCACGCACCTCCATAACCCTGAAATTCAAAATGCTCTGGTTTCCAAACAAAGCATGCTGTTGAGCTGTAAAATTATCAATGGATATAAATACACCATCTCTTATGCTTCATGGGCATAAAAACTTTGTTGGCTTGTCGGAAATTCTCCAATTACATAATCAGACCCTTTTTTACGCGTCTAGAACTGATTGTTAAGTTGACTGGACGGGAGGGACATCGTATCTGTCATCGTTAGTGACTGTAGCCAACCAAAGAAAACATTGTACGATTTTGTTTGTATAGGACGCATAAGTGCTGTTATATATTTGGCCCTAATCTATGTAATTGTTTTCATTCAGAGCTAAACTTGTGTTTGGTGACAAGAGGACTGGGTCGAGTGATACAAAAGAGCATACAGATAAGAAGAAAAGAAAAAGGAGAAAACAGAAGAAAATAGGAGAAGACTTGTGGAGTGATGCAGTGCGAGAAGAGGTGGAAAGCTTGCCAGTGGGGATTGATGGACTGAATGTTTATATAGTGAAACAAAAGGACGGGAAAGATGTTAAAGAATGCTTGAGGGATGGAAGAAAGTGGAAGAAAGACTGCCCGACAAACTGGAGAGGACGCGAGAGGGTGCGTTATGCAGACTGTCATGGATCCTATAAATGCAACAACAGTAAATGTCCGTTTTTGACAGAGTATGGCGTTCAAAACACAAAACAGTGGCGTAAGGGGCTAGTAAATGTATTGTGCCAGGGCTGTGGTGACCGAGGTACTTATGTTCCATGCAATGCTCAACAATACTTGTGCCATGAGAAAAGAAGAGTTTTAGTATTTCACTATGGATTTCATACTTGTCCTGTATCAAGTTATGTACCGAAAAACAAGGAAGAGATAGAGAAAATTGTCAAAGACAACCCAAATATAAAGCCATCAGAGATGCAATCTGCCCGTGTCCTGTCTGCATTTCGAAGAGTAGAAGACTGGCAGTCTGTATGAAAACAAGTGGAGTCTACAATGGACAAACAATGGCTATCAAACATAAAGAAAAAAGTAAAAAGAGACATGGAGCCCGTGGGTCACGACTATGAAGCTGTTATCACATTTAAACAATACTGTGACAAAAGTGACATTTTTTATGTATACAAAGTAAACGATAATCGTGGCAACCCGGACAAACCTTCGTTTGTTTTCAAAATGGGAGCAGAAAAGGCAAGAATGGCAATTAACATGGACAGGGATGGAGAGCACTATTTGCGTGATGAGTTTTGCTTTTTTGATGGAAAATGCAAAAGGTGTCGTGGATTTGAAACACTGACGGCAAGCGTCTGTCATCCTTTATCTGGACTCTGTTCAATGAAGTCCCTCAATAGGTTAAGAATGAAGAAAAGTACAAATTTCGACCTGCCGGGTGGTGCTATTTTTATATCTTTTCTACACTTTCATATTGGAAGAAATGGATGGAAAAAATTCAGGGCTTCATAGCTCAGTTGGTAGAACATCGCACTCGTATCTCGGAGGTCACGGGTTCGAATCCCGTTGAAGGCCTGATTTTTTTTTCAGGCTTCTTCTTTCCAATTGCTTGAATTGGAAAATATACTGCGATGATCATTCTTCACTTTGATCTACAACCACAGTTCATATATGAATTGTTTTGTATGTACATCACATCAAAATGTTCCCATGTTATTCACAACTTTGGGAATTACATGGAAAACGTTCCCATGTTATTCACAACTTTGGGGATTACATGGGGAAATGTTCCCATGTTATTCACAGTTTTGGGAAATACTTGGGGATATGTTCCCATGTTATTCACAACTTTGGGGATTACATGGGAAAATGTTCCCATATTATTCACAACTTTGGGAATTACTTGGGGAAATGTTCCCATGTTATTCACAACAGGTGAAATTACATGGAAAATGTTCCCATGTTATTCACAAGTTTGGGAATTACTTGGGGAAATTTCACATGTTATTCACAACGTTGGGGATTACTTACTAACATTATTGTAAAAATGACATTCTTATGCACTGCATGTGAATGTCAAACAGTGTCTGAATTATGGACTACAAATTTATTTATTTCAACTTAACAGGTTTACAAATCACACAGTGGAGGCAGTGAAGGCTCGGGAAAAGGCAAGGGAACTTAGAAGAAAGAGGGATAAGCAGCAGGAAAAGGTAGACAACATCAGCAACAGTTCAAGGCAGCCCAAGATGAACTGGCACACATAAATTAGAAAATCAACGTCATGAAGGGGCCTTTCGAAACAAAATTTGATAACACCTTTAATGAACTGAGCTTGAAGCGTCAGATTTATCACAAGGGTGCTTTGGTTGGCAATGATATTGCAAAAATTCTGCAACCCATTCACATCAAACAAATTTTCCACATTTTCAAGCCAATCGAGATCAAACTCAAACTTGGGGAAAAGCAGGTCTTTAGTGACCACAAACTTGTGAGCAAAATATCAAATATGCTCATCAAATTGTCCCAATGTTTCAAACTTTACTCAGCAAGTGCCCCTCTGTGCCCTCATGAAATTGCTATACTGGGAGCAAGATTTGCTAGCTTCTGCCGCTGGTTTCCAATAACTTCCCTAAAACCAGCCTGCTTAGGAAATTCCACGTTCTGACATTCCATGTTCCAGAGAAAGCCATCTTAATGGGGACTGTTGGAATGGATAGATAGATAGATAGCTTTATTAAAATCCATTGCAGCCCAAAGGCTGGATTGCGGACTGTACAATATGTAGTAAGTATTAAAATATGACAAAAGATGAAAACCTATTCTATTCAAATAACAGTAAATAAAAACAAAAGAACAAAGATGGAATGTCTTAAAATTTAAAATTTCACTGTGAATATTTGATAAAACCACTAAAAAATAGCCGAGTTATACATGATGAGACTATTCATTAATCTATTTGTTTTACAAAAGGGTACGTTAAAAGCATGTTTTCTCCTTAAGGCTACGGTACTAAGATTACGTGGCGGCAAAATACCATGTAATTTGTGGAGGCTGTTGTCCTTAATCTCATTGAATAGGCGCTCCATCAGCCATTGGCGCCATTGATGGAGGGTGGCAATGTTGCACTCTTTAAGAGCCTCTTGATAGCCTAAATCTGGGAAAATAATTCTAAGTGCCTGGTGCTGAATTTTCTCTAGCTCTTCAGAGAGAAACTTGGGCAGACCATTGTGAAAAACTTGACAAGCATATTCAGACACGGCCGGATACATGTAGTATAGAAACAAAGTTGCCTAGGATCTCCTTCTGCACACTTAAGCTGCCTTTACAGATAAAGCCTAACAGCTCCTTTTTTGATAACTTCCTCTATGTGAGTGTTCCACTTTAAATCGTTTGAAATTGTGAGACCAAGAAGTTTTACACTAGTTACAACCTCTATCGGTTTGTTGTTACTAGAAACTGCTTCAAAAGGATCTACCAACTTCGGGAAACTTATCTGCAACTCTTTACACTTGGTCTCATTCAATTGGAACTTATCTATTTCAGCTTGCCTAATAACTAAGTTGTCTACAGCAACTTGGATTCCACTTTCTTGAGCCTTGTGGACAGTCTTGGCCATCAATGTATCATAGACATACATCCAAAGGTTGACGGCATTGACATGGATGTCGTTTATCATGACCAGAAAGAGCCAGGGTCCCAATTTGGTCCTCTGTGGTACACCTGCCCTGATAGATCCCTAATCTGAGTAGCAATCATGGGCGAGTTTCACTCATTGCTTCCTGTCAGTAAGAAAATCTGCAATCCAGTCCAGCACTCAAGTTGTAGGCTCATAATCCGCAAGCTTAGCCATAGAATGGCGTGGTCGATAAGATCAAATTCTTTCCTAAAGTCGAAAAGCACCATGCGCACTGTAGAGCTGTTGCCATCAGTGTCACCATACCAGTTGTGGAGCATGCAGATTAGGGCATACAGTATTGTGCAAAAGTAATGCAAACGATAATCGACGAATATCGCGACATATCGGCGATATTTAATGCTAATTAGCCTCAAACGATATATCGAACGATATATCGTAACAGCTATTGTTTTATTTTTCGGCGAGATATCACTTCCTGTCAGCGAGATATCGTTTACATATTGCAATATATCGTTTCCGGATAACGATATATCGTCTCCGGATAGCGATATATCTTTCTTGCATAGCGATATATCGTTCTTGCTTAGCAATATATCGTTCCTTCTTAGCGATATATCTTACTCATGTCGCGATATATCGTTCTCGCTAGCTTAGCGATACATTGTTTCTGCTCAGAGAAATACCGTCGATTCTCTGTGAAACAAATGTGCATTTCTTCAAAGAACATTTACAGTAATGAAGAATCATCTTCGCTGCAAAGTTACTTATTGAGATAGCGTCTTCCTTTAAGGAGATACAATCGTATTAAGTAGAACTTGTTAGCTAAAGCATGCCAAATCAATCGAACGTACCTGTCCAGGTTTCATTAAAACAACTCGCTCGAAAGCTCGTGAATAATACTGCAACAAGTTTCATACCAGAGAGGAAAATTGTTTAACTGCAGAGGTTCAGGTGGGCAGGATGATCAAAAGTCGCAAAAGGAGGATGTTATGTGTACCTCTATCGGGATTTCTGACTGCTTGGTAAAAGTGCGAGTAATTGGGATCCAATCTCCACGCAACATTTTAGTGTTAATTGGCATGGCAACACCGAAAATGAAGAAACTTGTCTTACATATTGTCTATATTTATTTCTAAAATCTCTCAACAGGTCTCAATTTTTCATGCCAAGCCAGTTAATAATGTTATAACTAGTAATAATCACTGTAACTGTAGTTGATGAACATACATTTCCGATTTATTCATATAAATATGTTTGGAGTTTTTTTTGCATTGCGTGACACCGCTATTCACAAATACAGCGTTTCTGAACCCGCAGACTGTGGACTCCACAGATTAAGAAATTGGCAAGTTGTAGCCGAGTGCCAGATAATCACAAACCTCATGATGAGAATGACAAATTTTTCCTTGTCGTCCAACAATGTAAACAAATCATGGCACTGTCATAGCACCGATCAAAATCTGCTGTTATTCAACCATATTAGGCATTCTTCAAACTCAAGAAAAGATGAATGTTGAATTCCATCATTCTGTTTTTATTAACGGTTTGTTTACTTGTTGTATTGCGCAAAGACACGCCAACATCCTGTATTGTGTTTCCCGTAACATGCGACCTCAGGTAAAGTGTCTGTCAAGATAAAAAAACGCTTTAACCGTGACTCCGCCTCAAATTACTTGAGACCGCATCACTTTGAGCTTTTCAATTCAATAGGCGGCACAATTGAAAAGCCTTATCGGCTTTTCGCTCGACAAACTTTTTTAATTAGCACATCGCATGAAACTATATGAATAGGCTTTTTTCTGCTTTTTGCTCGACAAACCTTTGTAATTGCTCGCGAGAGACCAAAAAATGTCTGTCAAGGGGAAAAAAACGCTTTTCCCGTGACTCCGCCTCAAATTCCTTTACGCCGCATCACGTACACGGAATTAGAACAAGAATGGCCTTATCGGCTTTTCGCGCGACAAATTTTTTTAATTAATTAGCTCATCGCATGAAACTACATGAATAGGCTCTTTTCTGCTTTTTGACCGCGAAATTTCTCGAGGCCGCATCAGTTTAATTAGCTTTTCAATAGCGGCACAGGGAATTAGAACATGAATGGCCTTTTCGGGTTTTCACTCGACGAACTTTTTAATTAGCACATCGCATGCAGCTATATGAATAAGCTTTTTTCTGCTGTTTGCTCAAGAAACTTTTTTAACTGGATGCGAGAGTCCAAAAAAGTGTCTGTCAAGGGACAAAAACCTTTAGCGTGACTACTGTCTAAAATTACTTTGCGCCGCATCAATTTAAGACTTTTTTGTTCAAGTTTTTCAATAGGCAGCACACAATTAGAATATGATTAGGCTTTTCGGCCTTTTTGCTTGGCAAACTATTTAAATTACACGAAAGAAACCAAAAAAGTGTGTCTGTGCTTTCGTGTCTAAAATAATATGTAAAGTGAAAGAAACACTTTTAGCATGACTCCGCCTCACTTAAGACCGCATCAGGTCCAGGTTTGTCAATAGGCAGCAAACAGAAGTTTAACGAGTTTGCAGCACGTGAATAAGTAAACAACAAATTAAATTTCTATGAGTTAACACATCGTTGGTAATTACGTTATGAATAGGCATGTGAAAGGGACGCACTTCAAACTATTTGTGATGGAACAATAGAGCTTTCACAACCAATCAAATTGCAAGATTTTCGATCCCACCACATGTGTTGAGTCGCTATAAAAGGGTGAAAATGAAGTTCATTAATCATTACATTCGGAGAATAGTTACCAACGGAAGTTTTAATAATGGAGAAATTGGCTCAAGTTAAGTGGGGCCGCGGCAAGTTTTCAGAAGTTTTTCGATCGACAATCATTGATCCGTCCCCTATTAAGGCTGGCCAAAAAGTTAAAGTTCTTTGGGGAGAAACTAGAAAAGAATATACAGCTGTGGTTGAATGCTATCCCGTAGCAAAAACCCACGTTTCAAAACCCACAGAGAAAGACACAGAGTTGCCACAGCGTAGGGCTAAGGCCAAGAGAAAACTGGTAAGTAAAATTGTTTACTTTTCATAAGCTAGTACTGGATGGGAGCTTTATCCTCTACTTTTTATCGCAAGCATCTGTTAGAGCTGTTCGTTACTTTCATTGAATAACTTCATTACTTTTAATATAACCCGCTGTTTCTCTCTGTAGATCCCTGATGACTTCGTTGGAGACTATACCGAAGCTGAAGCGGCCACGAAGAAGCAAAAGGAAAGACCAACGAAAAAGGTATGTCGTTCATTCAACTGTCAGTTTTGTCATCAAAGCGAATTGATTTCAAGCTAAGGGTTGCCACGCTCAGGAAAAATATCAGGAAAAAGTAATGATTCTTTAAAGGTGAAGGAAAACGTGAGGGAATCAGGAATAGAATAAGTAGCAACCCTCACGCTCTTTGGCCACTAAGTGGTAGATTTTTAGACGTTGGCCAACTGGCCATTAGCAAAACAACTCAGTAGCGGTGTCTGTTACTTAACAACTATTCACCAAAGTGGAGGTGGCTAGCGGTGAATATTTACCAAGCCGCGAAGCGGCGAGGTAAATATCCAACACTAGCCACCGACAGTATATACTAAAACAGTGAGTTAATATACAGCACAAAAAATTAATTTGGATGATTTCTTCACTTGTCACGGATGCAAACTGCGATGCCATTTTTCCCCGAGTTGCTCGGAGGCTAAATAGTTAACAATTATCCTGCGAAATCGCGCGGAATATCGTCCGATACTTAGCCGACGAGGCCGTAGGCCGAGTCGGCTAAAATCAGACGATATTGCGCGAGATTGAGCAGGATAATTGTTTTATTATTCAACAAATTGATAACAAAACAGCCTAAATCCTTGTAAATCTCTCTGTCGACATTTTCTCACTTCACTTTTTCTTCCCACATACGAAGCTACGTATACCGCCGGATATCTGTTACCTACGGATGACAGATATCGAGAGCATCATGACCATATTTGGACAGTGTTACAGTTTGTTGAATAATAACACAGGTTATTGTTAGGCTGTTTTGTTATCAATTTGTTGAATAATAAAACAATTATCCTGCTCAATCTCACGGAATATCGTCTGATTTTAGCAGTCGGCTAAGTATCAGACGATATTCCGCGCGACTTCGCAGGATAATTGTTAAATATTCGGAGTTTGATGAGCCAATCAGCGCGCGCATTCAACGCTATCCACTGTTTTAAGTATATACTAATGAAATGTTATTTACTGGTTAACCGAATGGTTAATGTGTTTTGTCTTCCTGATTTCTGAAACAAATTTTCCTTTCCCTTTGGGGTCGAGATTTCGGGTGTCCACTGAATGACGGGAGGTCACAGTATATCTTCTTAAGGTTTTACTTATTTTATCCACTACTTAAACACTACAAATGCGTTGTGGATCGCGAAATGAAAAATAACGGTGGTAAATATGGCATACAGTATCAGGTTGACTGACGTGGCTTTACTTATGTTAAAATCAATTTGCAGAAGTCAGATACCACCAGTAAAAATTTAAAGGGTGCAAAGAAAGATAAGAAGGAGAAGCCTAAGGGAAAGGTATGGTTCTTACTTCAAGCAATATTGTCATGCTACACATAAAAATAGAGAGCCAAAATGGTTATTTGTTTTTCATGTTTTTTTTAGTCGTATCACTCTGGTCTAATTTTGTCATTTACGGTTAGTATTCACAATGAATGCTTGAATCCTGAGTCACCTCTTCTTATTTGACCTACGATGTTCCACTTTATAAGACCATTTCATTCTTCCTAAGCTCTCTATGTATTGTCTTATGGTCGTTTGGCTATTTCTAGATAAACTAGAACTGCATTTTAAGATCACTGTTCATCTAAGCCTACATGTCCTGAGATGCTCGATGATGATGCGATTTTGAGCTTTACGTAAAATAAGCCGAACCCATGTTTTGAAGAACGTACTACTGTATACTTTATACCGACTGTAAAATTTATAACTTATTTCATTTCCCTTCAGGTTTTGGAAGTATCGTCTCCGGCCAAGGAGTATTTTACCGACTCTGAAGAAGGTTCGGATTCTGACGATTTTAGCGAAGGAGAACCTTTAATAACTGTAATCCATTCTGCTCATCGGAGGAAAACGCTGTCCCTTGCTGCCCAGCACACTGAAGAAAGTCTTCCTCGTGATGACAGTCCATTACCACCAGCAGACATCATTGGTGACTTTGCAGACGGGGACGCCGACCTGTCAAACGGACAGGAAATAATAGCAGCCGCAATTAACACATTGGAAAAGACAAATGATGTAAGTTGTTTATTTTCATGATATAGATCGTTTTCACGTGAAGTCACCGCTTTCTAAAATCCAAAACTAAAGAGCCATCATAGTTTTTATCCTCATGAGGCATAAGAGATGATATATTTATATCTGTTTACAATTTTACAACTCCATAGCGTGCTTCGTTTGGAAACCAGAGCATTTTGAATTTCAGAGTTGAGGCGGTGCGTGACATAAAGCTACGATCGTATTTGTCGAAAAAGATTTACCTATCTCATGATTTGTAGCCTTTTTAGAAGTTAAAGCATTGGGAAAGTGCTCATGTAAATGCTTGTTTGTTAAGTACAGATAGTCAGTCGCCTAGATAGCCAATGTAAGTTCCAGATGTTTACACTATTTTCCGGCCGCCATGTTGGTGCACATCTGATGTGCACCAACATGGCGTTTCCATACTGAGCTCTGTAAATTTCTGCGAAACATTTCGACGAATATCTGCGGTTTGGGACAACGCGCAGACCTAAAACTTGGAGAAGTGTCTTCGTTATTTAGTTCCCATAAGATCACAATTTCTTGACTTTATCCACTGAATGGTTTTCGATTTATTTTTATTGCGTGACAGTGAAAATGATCTATACACTAGGAAGTGCTTAATGATGAGCAATACTGCGCAGTGAAATATTTATCATTTACACTTAACAGTGCCAACGAATCAGTACAGTTCAGAGAAATATATATAGATTACGTCATAGAAAATATGAATTTTTTGCTACAATAGGTGTGTCAGAGTGCATCACAGCAAGAAATTGCTACAGAGCTTCGCCTGACAAGAACTATTCTTGAGAGATTGGAGTGTTCGTTTGCGCGTCAAGAAGCGAAACTTGACCAGCTTTTAAACCTGCTGACAACAAAACAGGCGGTCGACCTACCTGCCACCCAGCCTTCCCAGAATCATCAACGGCCAGTGCAGCAGTTCTCCACCCCAGTGCCAAGCCAGTCGGTTTCAACAGTACCCCTTTCGACCCCGATGTCAGCTGGTGGTCCATGCCGGTCCCTGGAGATCCCAACGCCGATGCTGTTTCAGCAAACTCCCCTTGTAGATCTGGATAGACTACTGGATGATCCTGAATTGACGGGTAACATCTCAAGTTTTAAATTTACTTACCAATTGTTAGCTTGGTTAACCGTTTCCTGAGCGAGATTGCAAAAGTTAACAATACCAAACTCTCTGATCCCCTTTTTCATCATTTGAAAAACGAACCATTAATCATTATGAAAACGTGATTATTAAAGTGTTCATTTTTATTTTTTAGCCTCTGTTGTACAGTTAAATTCCGATTTAATTTCGCTGAAATTAGTAAAGTGAGCCGGCGAGATGGTGGTATATGTGATTAAAACCGCAGAATGAATCAAAGCATTTGTAGATAAGCCATTATGAGACAAGGAGTGAAAAGTTAATTTTTCTAATAGTTCTTTTTATATAAATGTCTTTTAGGAACACCTGATTTAGTTCAGCTTGGGGGGTCGTCAAATGTATGCATTTCACGAGACGATTACAACCATGTATTGGCAGCAGCCAAGCCATCCGCTATGACTCTGCGACTATTAGAAAAGCTGTTCTCTAAAGAGACCCTTCTACAGTCCACACTCTATGGTACAAAAGAGTTTGCAGCTCTTGATCCAAGCCGGATTCTTGCTATAAAGGGTAAGCTGGCAAACAAAGTATTAAATGCAAATACTTTACAAATTGTTATTTCAACTTTCTTTAAAGTCAAGAAACCGTAAATGTCCTTCAATTAGTCTTGTCAGGAATTTAGTTATCCATTTTCATCAATTTGCATTAGTATACTAGTAGAATTCTACTAACAAAAATTATAAAAAGATTCTTGCACCTGATTGGCTATCAGCAGCCCAATTTGAACACTGATAGGACCGTTTATAGACCGAATTGAGCTTCTCTTGTTTAGAAGAGTTACGTAGTGTTTAACGGTATCTGTTGACCTGGATTGTTGATCATTACTCTAACCTGTATTTCTCTGTTTGTTTTAGCGGAGGTGACCAGAGCCTTTTCATATCAGTGTCGAACAAGTGAAGAAACAGCCCGCATGTGGGATACATGCAAAGTTAGTATCGGGAAAAAGTGCCAGCATTTGAGAAAAGCCGAAAAAGAAAATAGGCAACATTAGTACAACACATACATGTAACGATGTTTTCGATTCAGTGAGTGTGTAATGAGCACTATAGTTGAGAGCGTAATGTAATCAGTATCTATGAAGTGTAGTTAAATAAAAAGTGTTGTTATGCAGGGGAATACATAGAGAGGTGGGCTCGATTATCGTCTGACCGTACGCACAATCGTGTACTGTTAAAACAGCTGTCTGAGCAGAGTAGCTCCTACAGCCAGCGTAGTAAGGCAGCGTAATATTGTTTTAGGTTTACCTTATTATAGGTTTCTTTCGTTTGTCGTGAGTTAAGAGTGTTTGCGAGTGACAAGTCTGCATTAGGCAATGTCTGTTCTCAAAAATGTTTTCTCGTCCAGTGATCTCCATGGTCTCTGAACTTTGCATTGAAAACTCTTTCTCCGTTTCCAGAGAAACGTTGTCTCAATTGCTCTCAAAATAAGAACTCAGGGAGAACTTCAGAAAATCGCTAATTACAAACAGAATTAAAAATATTTTAGCAATTATCATTTTCTTAGTATGAAGCAGGTAAAGGAATGCATAGCGGATCTGCATAGTGGTTTTTCCCAAAGAAACGAAACAATAAATGATTTGGGCGTCGTTTGTCGATAATTGTACTTTAATAGTCATTTTGAGGTCCTTGTTTTGATGTATATAGGGATATATTTGATGTTCTCATACTAGGCTCACCAGTGACAACTGCAGACTGGCAGTATCTCTTAGACCTAGATTGGTTTAGTCGATAGTCCCGAGTTCAAATCCTCCAAGTAAACGATCCAATCGATACAGTCATACGACTTTTCTTGTTTCCGTAACAACCCACACACATTGTAACGAATAGCATAATGACTCTTGTTACTTAGTACTCAGGGTGCAAGTGTGGAATTTCGTGCAAAATTTGAAGTTGTACTACAAAAACAGTTTCTGTCAAGTTTTCTATCGTAAATTGAGAGCAGATGGCGAGGAAATTGGTTAAGTATACTCTACAGCAATTTTCTCAAATACAGCAACAATTAGAGAGGGACATTCGACTGAAATTGACTCAAGTTTTTTTTTGTTTCTTCACTTTTTGGACAATAGAGTTTAAAGTGCCACTATGATCAAATTCTCGATACCCATTTTTTTATATTTTCCAATACAAAAGGTGTTTCCTTGATATCTTGGCAAATTTCAATCTATCACGAACATTAGAACTTATGTTTTTTGGACCTTTATTTCCGACAGTTTACGGCCGTGTGGTATTTTTGAGAATATGACATCATTTTCTCCAAATCTCAGCCAAGAGTTGGGACAAGGAAAATTAATAGCGGCCGTAAATTCTCGAAAATAAAGGTCCAAAACCCGAGAGTTCTAACGTTCGTAACAGATTGAAATTTGGCAAGAAATCTAGGAAAGACCTATTCTGTCCAAAACTGTAAAAAAATGGATATCGAGAATTTGATCATAGTGGCACTTTAAGGGGATATAAAGTTGAGGGTGGGATTTAAAATGTATTTTAATAAACTTTATTCTTGTTAGTCATTGACTTTTGTAACATTTGGTGGCTCCTAAAAGAGCCGTTTTTGGCGACCTGCAGTGCAATATCGAATCCACTTCGACAAAGCAGGGCGCGGTGGCTCCTAAAAGAGCCGTTTTAAAATTTTGTCGCAGCTCCTCCAGACTCTATAATAGCTGGAATCGCCTTGTTCAGCACGTGATCGATGTACTTGATACACTTCTCGGCAGTCACCTTCCTTTCCCAGAACTTCTTGATTCCATCCACAAGCTCCTGTTTGCTACGTGGCTTGACTTTTGATTCTAAGTAAAACTTGAGCTCATGCCACAAGTTCTCGATGGGATTTAAGTCGGGACTTTCTGGGGGAGTACGCCACCAGTTGATGTTTTTCTCCTCGTAGAAGGCTTGCGCTCGTCTGGACGTGTGCTTCGGGTCGTTATCCTGGACAAATCGGTGATCTGGAAGCTTCTCTCGGACGAAGAGAACAAGTGTAGACTCTAAGATGTTGCAGAAGAGATCAGCATCCATGATGCCATCAAAGATGCAAACCTTTGTGGCACCATGTTTGCTGATTCCTGCCCAGACATGTACTTTCAGCGGATGCTTGGGTTTGGGTTTTCGCTTCCCTGGCTCGTCTACCTTTCTATAGCAGGTGCGGCGATACTGCGTTAGCGAGATAGAGCTTTCGTCGCTAAAAATTACGTTGTGGAAGGTGTCTTCACTTTCCAGGACTCTTTGGGCAAACTCCAACCGCTTCGTTTTGTTCACATCTCGAATGAGCTGACAGTAACCAGTCCGCTGTAAAGTCCAGCCGAGTTGCGTCCGAGCTCTTCGCACAGTTGACGAACTCACATCTGTTCCACGTTTAGCCAGCTTTTTCTTGATTCTGCAACTCGTCATCTCGTCATCTTTTCGCATCTGCCGATCGATGAACACTTTTGCTTCGTCAGATATCTTCCCTGGTCTGCCAGAGCGCAGTAGATTTGCCACAGAGCCGGTGGTTTTCAGTTTCTTGATAATGCGAACGACACTAGCAAGACTGACAGCTAAACCTTCGGTTTTTAATAACCTTAAGATTTCAGCTGGGTGAAGACCTTGCTTCTGTAGGAGCTCTATTCGAGTTCTTGTATAATTCGTAACTTTAGCCATGATAACATCAAGATTGTTTGAAAGTGAATGACAAACACTCTACACAGAACGAACAACACGCGATTATGACAAGCGTACATGCTGTTGCTATGGTAATATAACTGCCCCTTCGCCGTGCGGAGACTGGGGTTTAACTGGGAAACTTTGTGTTTGTTTACATACACTTGAAATTGTCTTACGGCAAACCTGAAGTTTGACTTTGCCGCTCTCTCGGCTCCGATAACAAAACAAAAGAGAAAATGCAATGCTTTTGGGTTGTGGAATCACCTTCACAGTCTCAGTGGCTGCAGTGTAACGAGGTAAGTTTATTTAGGCTTTAGAGGAGTCAATCGTAGCTTCGATTTAAAGAACTATTTCGGTTAAATTTATACGCAAGCTGTACCAAAATAAGCTTATATTCAGTTATTCCTCGACTGTGTTCATTACATTCAACACTAACTCATCACACATACATGTAACTGCTTCACTATGATATATCGTTATAGCGAACTTCGCTACAATGATCGATGATATATCGCTGTGACATATCGTTTTGCTGTACGAGATATCGTGGCAGCGATTTCTTGCTTGAGCGATATCACAGCGATATATCGTGAAGATCACGACGATTTATCGCTAATTTATCGTTTTGACGCTCGCCGATTCGACCGATATCTCGCTGATTTATCGGCGATAGATCACGGGAACAAAGCGCGATATTCAGCGATTATCGCTTGCATTACTTTTGCACAGTACTGTATACAGTGCTGGAGTTCAGAAGTGTCCCATATTGGTTCTGGTCAGTCTTTGCAAGCACGGCAGGCTTGATGTAGCCGTCAGCAAACTCTTCCCCAACTTGGAATTGGGGTCAAAAGAAATGGAAGCTGAGCAGTGCTCGGAAAGCATCCACCCAGTGGTCAACAAGCTCCACATGATGTACGCAACAACACAGAACACCTGTGATCGCCTGGCACTGGTGGCCAAAAGTCAGTGGCTCCAAAGCGAATCTAAGCCTAGAAAGAGAAACCAGTAGAAGCTAGTTCTTCATGAAGAATAAGACAGGGTTTGTACACTTTTTTGTGGACAGAATTCAAGACGTTTTTCAGACTTTTTCCAGACCATTTTTTTATTTTCCAGACTCGAGATAACAGTGAGATTCTTCATGGCCCGAGAAGAAATAATTGTTTCAACTATGAAAACAACGAATTAAAAGTCAGTTTCAGCTGTTTAGTTCTTAACTTACAGTGACACAACCAAAGAATAGAAGTATATTTAATTTCTACCATGAAGCAAATACCTCAGTTCTGAAAACAATTTTTAACAGTTCACTTTTTCAACAAAGTCCTTGGGTTTTTGCCATTAGAGTGTGAAATAACTATTTCATGATACAAGAACTAGTCCTTTAGAGCTTCAAGTTTCTTGTCTATTGCCTCCTCGATGGACTTCAACTCTCCTTCTTTCTCTTTAGCGCTTCGTCTCATTGTATTTGACTTAGAAATGAGAATTACTTTCCCAGTCGACTCTGCCTCTTCTGCAAATTGGTCAGCAGACTTCAACAGTGCCTCAATGTTCGCTTTCATTCTTTTCTTCCCTTCTTTTAAGTTATCCAGTTCCTGAAGGGTAGCTTTTCTTTTCTCTCCTCTCTTCTGCTCCTCTTTCTTTCTTTTCTCTTCATCTAGGTGAGCTTGGTACCTCTGTCTTGCATGACTTGCACTGACAAGGAGCTCTTTGGTTAAGGAGACTTTGGTAACCCCTCCAACATTCAGGAGATGGTCTTTAATCACTCTCTGTGAAATCAACATTTGTGCAGTCATGTTTTCAACAGAGATTTCCTTGTTGATTGAAAATCATCGTTCAACTGAAGCTTGTCCTTGTGATCACAGTTAAAAGATTTGTTCATCCCTACAGTAAAAATTCATTCATATAAAACGCGATCTTCAGTTTCTGACAACTTTTATATTAAAAAATCAAACCTTGAAGTTAAACGGAAATCCTTTTCAGTAATTGGCGCAAAACTGTGGAATGAGATACCAACTAAGCTCCGAACACTACCAAAACTCATCTTTAAAAGGAAAATTCGTATGATCTTGTTTAATATATTAGAAGCTGAAGACTCCTACGAAGACTTAGAATCCATCATCTCAAAAGTTAGAAAATACTCTTAATAGCTATTAGCTTTGTTTCGTCTATCTTATGTTTTTCATTTTTGTCTTATCTTATCCTCCTCTCATAACACATTGCGTAGTCAACCTTAATTAATTACCTAGCTGTTTCCGTAGACTTAACCTGTTCTGGTATTTACTAATTTTTATTCATATGTAGTCTAAAGTGTGTACTTCCTGGCCCGCCTCGATTAGCACTGCTATCTGCGGAGCC
>OZ026602.1:31570476-31597976 GCA_964020085.1 Micromussa lordhowensis | reverse complement strand
TTTTATATTTCGCTAAAAATATTTTCATTCGAAATGCATATTTTTATTCGTTAAAATATTTTCATTTGATAAAAATATATTTGTTCGATAAAACCGTGTCCATGCTCCTTCTTGCATTCGATAAAAAATTATTGTTTTCGATTTTTTTTGACAAAAGATTATTTACGATAAAGTCACGTGACCCAAGGAGGCATGGCCACAAAGCATGGCAGGGTTACAAAGCTTCCCGCCAGTATCCAAAATCCTTACGTTCGATTAAAGATGGCGACAAATGTAGATCTAGATGCAACAGGAGATGCAACTACTTGGAATGATTTTTTTTATATTTGCTGAAAATCTACTGGATAGATGCGAACACAGTGCCAGAATTATAAACTGAGAGTTCCACGCAGCGGCTCTGCTTTTCAATTGTCTTGACCAGGTACTTTCCGTACTGTGAAGTGTCCTTGATCAGAGTGAGGATCTATGTTGTAGAAACAATTTACTGTAGCTCTGTGATTGTTTTTCTGAAATACATCAGTTCTGGTTTGAGAGGATGACTGAAATAGGTAGGAGAACAGTAAGTCTTGTCGATTTAGGACTGCGTAACGTTGCACATACATCTCAACCTGGAAGACCAAGGTTCGTCATTGCAGAGGAACTTCTTGAAAATCTTAGAAGCCTAGGGTGCACCTGGAATCAGATTGCGCAGATGCTACGAGTATCAAGATGGACGATCTATTGTAGAGTGGAAGAGTATGGGTTGGGCTGCAGCAGGTGGTCAAACATAAGCGATGACCAACTTGACGAGGTTATTCGTGGGTTTATGTCTAGACATGGAACGACAACTGGACAGTCGAATTTGTTAGGGTATATTCGATCTCTGGGCCATCTTGTACAGCATGAACGAGTCCGTGCAGCAATCAATAGGGTTGACCCTGCAAACAGTGCTCTTCGATAGGCAACGGTAATAACTAGGAGGGTGTACAGTGTGCCTTGGCCCAACTCATTATGGCACATTGATGGGCATCATAGTCTTATACAATGGGGATTTGTAGTTCATGGCTGTATCGACGGCTTTTCTAGAATGATTACATTTTTAAGATGTTCAACCAACAATCGGGCAGATACAGTTATGTCAGCCTTTCAGAGGGCAGTACAACAGTTTGGTTTGCCTTCTCGCGTAAGAGGTGATCATGGGGGTGAAAACGTAGAGATTGCAAGATTTAGGGTTCAAGAAAGGGGCGAAGGAAGAGGTAGTTTTATTGCAGGGCCATCTACAAGAAATCAAAGGATTGAGCATCTATGGGGAGAAGTATTTCGTTGTGTTTCTTTTTTATTTTATGCCGTTTTTTATTCTTTGGAAGAGAGTGGTTACTTGAGCGTCAGTAACCCTCTGCAGATGTTTTTACTACATCAAGTGTTCCTTCCACGGATCAATGTTGCCCTTGACGAGTTTACAAGAGCATCTAATTTGAGGCCAGTACAAACCGAACGAAACTGGTCACCTGAGAGGCTGTGGGTCAATGGCATGCTTAATCGACAAATGCAGAATGAGGCAATTACCCAAGATATAGAATGGTATGGTACTGACCCAGAGGGCCCGTCTCCTTTGGAGGAACATGGATCTGTTGAAGTTGAAGACATTGAGAATCCTTTCCCAGAAGAACTGTTTGAAGAATTCAGGCAGCTAATTAATCCAGTAGCTGAATCTAGCAGCTTTGGTATAGACATATATTTGAGTGCCCTTGAGACTTACAGTGAATTGCCTGAGTAACCTTGAATTTTCCTTTGAACCTGTAAGTCATAACACATCGGCAACATGCTGAAGTTCTTCAACTACATAATGCAGCCTTCTAAAATTTCAAAGATTGGAAGATTTCAGCAGACTTACCACTGAACTATAATCAGATGATTGTGTTTATCCACCTAAATCCTGTGGAAAAGACAAAGATTACTCAACCAAACATGGAATGAAAATGAAGTACCCTGCAGCGAGTGCTGTACATGTGCAAATTGAACAAGGGCATAGTGAACTGTGTTATGTATTTCTTAGTAAGACAATTTGTTGGAAATACATTGTTTTATGAATAAAAATTAATTTGTTAATCTTGTCATGCAGTGCACTTCACAAACTTTTAGCAATATCTAACCTTTCAGGGAAGATGATTCATCAATAAATTTGTAGAACCATTCACATGCTAGCTTCTGCTCTGCAGACCTGGTGTCATTGTGACCATAAATGCATGTCCTCAATCATTCTTTCACCATAGTTGCATCAATGTCAACATCATCTTTGGTTGGAAACACGTCCTTAGAGATGCTTGAGTTTTCCCGCAGTATTCTTCCTAGTCCCATACAGTCAAGCCCTTTAAAAAAAGAGTCCATTGCCAGGGTCCTTGTGAAGATAACCTCTGCTGTCATAAGGTCTTTGATTGCCTTGTCCTTATTCAGCTTGGTAAGTGGCACATCACTGAGACCATGGCTAACAATCTTTTCTTCCCATTTCTCTCTGTCATCAGCGGTGAGTTCCTCCAGGTTATCTTTGCCAAGCACCTGAACATAAATACTTTTGAATTAAAGTTAAAACACCCAGGTCTCAGGTTTCCTCCAGGTTTCCTCGGGTGTTTGAGGGACAATCAATAGAAATGTATCAGGCGGTCAAGATGGCTGAGTACTGGCCTCATTATTTTTCTGCGGACCTCAACTCAGTCTCAGTCCATAACCACACAAACAAGAACTTGGCCAATATTTAGCCATCTTGACCTCATCCTTGGTCAATAACCCATATACTTAACAATTATCCTGTGAAATCGTGTCTGAATATTGCGGAATATTGTCTGATACTTAGCCGAAAAGGCCGTAACGTCGCAAGATTGAGCAGGATAATTGCTTTATTATTCAACAAATTGATAACAAAGCTCGTAACATTTTAAATCTTTCTGTCAACATTTTTTCACTTCACTTTTTCTTCCCACGTACGAAGCTACGTATACCGCCGGATATCTGTTACCTACGGACGACAGATATCGAGAGCATCATGAACATATTTGGATAGTGTTACAATTTGTTGAATAATAAATGTATATAACTGTATAGATTAGTTGCCCAGGCAAACAAAGACAGAAAACTGCATTTTCCATTCTTGATCTTTTGTTTACATGCACATAGCTGATATAGTGCAATTAAAAATTAAAATAATCCCACCTTTGATTCAATAATGCCCCTGAGCTCAATGTCAGGAAGATCTTCAGTAGTGACAAGTTGTTCAGCCTTGGTAACTGAGCCAGTTTCTATGTACTTGACCACAGCAGGAGAGAGACCAACAAAACCATCACAACCATGTAAAACACTGTGAGCAACTATTTTACCTGCGATTTCAAATAAACCTTCAGAAATAGCATCTACGCCATAGAGTGGTACCAAATGGCCTTCAACACCCCCAAACAGTTGCAAATTGTATAAGGGATCAACTCTACACAGACTCTGAATAGCTTGGGAAAAGAACTCTTTCTTAGGTCCCCCCATGTCAGCTCCTAGTTCTCCTACAAAACAAACATCTGGCTCTTGTCTGAGATTAAGCTTTGGATTCTTGTAGATGCGCAAAAGCTGTCTCACAGATGAGATTTGCATCCTATTAAATTCTATGAATTGTCTTCCTCTTTCCACTTGTTTCCTGTATTCCTGTAGTGTAGATTTGTCAGGGACTGAAAAACGAAAAGGTACAAATTAGGTTTTCATGGTTTACAAATTTCAGTTCTGTTCAAGTTCTGTACATGAACATAGTTAATTCATGTATGTTGTTTACCAATCAAAGCATGATAAATAGTATCAACATTTTCTTCACGTCATCAACCCAGTCCCTTTACAACAGTAAGATTGCAACACTGACACAAGTAATGCCAAAACCTAAATGTTTGCATTGCTGTGCAAGCAACATGGATAAAACAATGATTAAGTTATAGGTCATCAGGTGCAGGTCAATTAGAACAATCACTCCATCAGTAAACCAACCAGGTTGTCTGGGAGGGAATTGTTGAATCCACTTCTTCTGTAATGACAGGGTCAGATTTTACAGATTTACAGATCACACTCAGAACATGCGAGTCGGTTACATTAGACCCAAAGGAACAAGATCTGGGGACTTTTATTACTATCACTTATGTACTACAGTGTACATGTATGAGGTCACATTCTGTGACAGGAATGATACTGCCTTTGTACCCCGGGGGGGGGGGGGGGTACTTAACAAAGTTTTGTACGGGGAGGCTCCGCCCCGAGGTCCAACCCCTTACCCTTTCATATACCATTTTGGCAGAAAAAATACCCCTTTTATATACCTTTTATTGAAAAAAGGTACCCCTTTCACATACCTATTTTAGGAAGTCTTGTTCTAGTTTTCATGTAGTGCTTAATTAATAAATGAACTTCTACAACCTTCAGGGGCGTCTATTCGAAAAATTATAATTAAAGGCCCTTTAAATACCTAAATGACCGATTTCCCTACCCTTTTATATACCTCAACTTGTGAAATCCCTACCCTTTTTTTATACCTGAAGCCTGAAAAAGGTACCCCTTTTGGGGGGAGCCTCCCCGTATAGGCCATTATAGGGAGTACCCCCCTGGGCTTTGTACAACCATTAGTACCATTACATTAAGACTTACATGATGTGCTATCATCATTGCCAACACCAAGAATCGCAGAGATAGCATCATGAATTGTTGCTGATGCCATAAGAACTTCCTCAAGATATGCTTTGTCATGAGTGGGAAACATTTGACTTAACTGATTAAGGCAGCTAAGGCTGTAAGAGGGACTGAACGATGGAACAACACATGATGGGAAGGTGGAATGTCTTGTATTCTGCTTAGATTGAGGGGCTGGATGTCCTGTATCCATTTGATTTTGGGGGCTGGCCAAAGCTGTAGGATCATCAGGTAAAGTTACTGCAAACAGAAAATGGTGGTGTACATTGAAACAAATTACCCTTGCTAAAAAAGTTTTCTGTAATTACAATAATGCATAAAAGCAATGCATACATTTGTGGACAAAAGAGACTGGAATAACAATATACCTTCTGTAGAGATGTTGGTAGATCCACCATCACTTACAGAGTGGCAGTCATACTCAGAATGCTACAAAACAATATAACACAAATACTTTACATGTACATCTCTATATCACGCTTGATTCTATACAGTTTGCTGTCAATTGTCATCTCAGACCTATTTGCCCCTTGTAAGGAACAAGGTTTCCACTTGTTCCATGCTAACACATGTACCTAGCTGTTTTAGCATAAGCTACATTAGAATTACAAGGGTTTAAACTACATGCTAAGTACATTTTATTAGGTATTATTACTTATGAATGGAAACTGTATGCTATACTGTTAGCATGGCAATTAAACAAAGACGTGTACTATATTGTTACCCATACCTCAGAATTGGAGGACATACCACCTTTTTCTTCCTGCTCTGTCAGATATGTCAGTAGCCGTATGTAGATCTTTCCCTGTCCACAGAGGTTTTTGACATGCTTGAAATCCCACTTGTGTCCAGTGGCTACAAATGGAACCGAAACTCGCTTGGACTGCACTTTCACAAACTCAAAGTCATCAGGATTGATATCATGTGCTAGCTGCTCAACTGCCTGGACAATTTTGGCCCTAACTGTATCTTCCGAGTCCTCCGTGGTAAAGTCAACCTCAGCGTGCCCCAATATTTGGTCATTAGTTAAGTGATATGTATGTTCATTTGAGGGTGCAAGAACCAGAACTGTTTTGCAAAACTCTTTGACAGCTGGAACAGCATATCTCTTCCTATCCAGACGGGGTCTCTTAGGAAAGCTTGACTTACCATTACTCATCATGCTATTTGATCTCATTATGTCTCTTGCCCGATTAAGAACTTGCTGGTGTTGAGCTAAACGCTGATCCTGATTAGTTCCAAGTTGTTGTGGTGTCTGTGGTGCGACTATAAAAAACACACAAGCTTGCGTATGTTAATTCAGTAGACTACACAAAAGAGCGACTTCATCCGCAACAAGGTATCACTTGAAAATTAATACATTGACACTCACTCGGTGCCGCCTGAGGACTACTTCTGTTGGCAAAGCACTCACTGGTGGCCTGCCTCACTTCACTCCGTATTATCGAGCGATTAAATTCCCTGTTTCCATCCATCCTTTGCATTTTGACCACATAAAATGGCCGATGGCGGGAAGCTTTGTAACCGTGCTGTAAATGCTTTGTGGCCATGCCTCCTTGGATCACGTGACTTTATCGAACGTATTTTTTTATCGAATGAAAATATTTTAACAAATAAAAATATGTCATTTATCGAATGAAAATATTTTTAGCCAATAAAAATATTTCTTTTATCGAATGAAAATATTTCAAGGAATAAAAATGTGATTTATCGAATGAAAATGTTTTTAGTGAATGAAAATATGTCATTTATCGAATGAAAATATTTTAGCAAATGAAAATATGTCATTTATCGAATCAAAATATTTTTATCGAATGAAAATATGTCATTTATTGAATGAAATTATTTTTTTGTCAAATTTTGCTACTTTTCAGCAACCATAAGTACAACAGCTAGTGCACAAACGCGAACAAACATTGCTTCCTTCGCTCAACTAACACAGGAAACAATTAAACCATGATGCATTGCAAACACAATGAACCATAATGCAATGCAGGGCATTGGAGACGGGCACATCTCATTCTCCAACCGTACTGCATTTTGTTAGGAGGTGTTTTGCCGTTTGGCCAAGTTAATTCAAGTGAAATCAGCTACATTGCAAAGATTTCAGCTAGCTTTTAAACACCTGCTGCTCCTTGAGAAAAATTCCAGACTTCATCCCATTTTCCGGCAAGACTTTGCCTTTAATTTCCATACTTTTTCCAGGTCTGGAAAAGAAGCTCGCAAATTTCCAGACTTTTTCAAGAATTCAAGACTTTGTACGAACCCTGATAAGAACAATCACAACTGTTTGTAGTACAACTTTGGTCGTGTTCTATTGGGATCAACCGTTTCAAGTTGGTTGGGTTGGTTGAGTTGTTTCGTGTTCTACTGGCAAAAAACCGTTACTGGTTGGTTTGGTTGCTCAACTTTTTCAACCCAGATCAAACTGGGTTGAAATGGTTGAAAATGCATTGGTAGCGACCACTTTTGTTTTCGCAGGCTCTAGTAGTTTCTACTTGCGTGATTGATTGCGTGATTATTTGTTATCACTGCTCGCATGACATCCCTTGTAAACAAGAATATGGCGTCTGCGTAGCATCTGGTGCCCGATATATTTGTCGAAATTCCAGATAACAATTTGTTACAACAACACAACGTAACAACCGAGCGGAGGTCTGGACTTAAGTGTAGTAACCTCGTTACCATGGATACATTTTCTCAACGACAAAGATGGCGAAGCGGCGTAAGTCTGCATCTGTGCCCTTTTCAATGGAGAGTCTGTGGGAAGAGGTAGACATAGAAATTAATAACGAAAACAAAGGATCTAGAATTTTACCAGATCTCAGTTCCTTAAATCTTAATCTTCTGGATCATGTATCTCCGGATGTCATCCTTTGCGCAGTTATTGTTAAGTTTGGCTTGTCACTGGTTGGCTCCATTACTAGTGTTGCTCCATCCCTGCAAGTGTTACCATTGGTTGTTCAGCATCAAGTGCTTAAAATTCTGTGTCCGACTGTGGACGAGGTTGATCTTGCTTGCCTTTTGCATTGTGTTTTGAAGCTGCCGAAGTTTTCCTTGGCCGACAACAACACTGCGTTCCACGTTTTCACACCTCTCTGCGATCGATGTTTACGTTGTCCAGGGCGTTACAAATCTATAGAAATCGATCATCGGAAACTAATCGATAACTTAATATTACTCGATAATACTTGATAATTGTTCATCGATTAGCTAGAATAATCGATAAATATCGATAATCACAAGATTTGACTGGTGTATGAGAGATCAACCCCAAGATTTAAGCACAGATTATCGATTATATCGGTTTACTCGAGAGAATAGGTCAACTCCAAAGTAAGGGTTTTGTCTTACCGTAAATCCTCTTCCGCTCCTGGCCATAAATTTGAGATAACTCATTGGCATTTGGGGAAATTTTTAACCCCCTGAAGCTCGAGCGAAGACCACACACTGCTTAGATCAGTGTAAACATGTATACGCTGTGAACTGCTCAAAACATGGCGTGCCTCCACCAACGGAAACCTATCGCTGAATGAATTTTGTTTCTGCATAAGCTCTATTCTCAGCAGTATTCAGTATTCTCTTTTCCGGGAGGAACGTAAAGCGCACAAGAGAGAGCGGCGGAAATCGAGCCTATGATTGATATCTAATTGGCCGATACACACGGGAGTCGTGCTATTTCAGCAGATTTCCATTTCTTCGGCGATACGTGTTACTAGCGATAGCAGACAGGTGATAACAAAAAGTCATGTGATCAATAAGAAGCACACAAACAATTTTCTATATAATAATCTATAATACAATTTTCTATAATAATCTCGTTATTTATACTTCTGTTATTCTTCATTCCAACAGGGTTGACTGGGTCGATGACAAGACAATAGATAGTAGACAAGTAGTTTTATGTGATCAGTTTATGATCATTATTTTTATTACTTCTCATCACGTTAGTCACTTGTAGACGCACCCTGGTCTAGACAGTCTAATCATAAGTTTGATTGCTCCCTGCAATCTCCTGCGGATCCCTGTGTTTTGCTATACTGGCCGGGTTTGTAGGTGCCCTCTTTTTGCTTTCTCCTGTGGTTGTTAAACCATACCGTTGCCTGGAATTTAGAAAAAATATATATTTGAAATAAAGAAATAAAGAATTGATTATGTCTGTATGTTAACTGCTTAAATGGAGAAAGTCAAATTAGTTAAAAAGCCGGGGAAACCTTACAGGTCATGTGATTACAACGCGCCCGCACGCAAGAACTCGCACCCTTTTCCTATATCCACGTAGCCACTACATGCAATAGTCACTTGTACAGGCAGGTCGGTGCTATGGCGCTTTATATCTCCCTTTTCAAGTGGGTATTGTTTCAAAGTTATCAACAGTGCTCCACACAAAGACATTCATCAGCTGAACCAAGAATTACAGAAACGCGATTTCAAGCCCCTGACATCTGACAGCGATTTTAAAAACTTGATTGATTACATGTACTTCATGTGGCCTGACTTTAACCTATGGAGATAACGGTAAAGCGATGTGGCTATTGAAGCGCCATACCAAGGAAGAGTCGCACAAAATAAAAGCTGGGTGGTATTTGGACGACAACAGTAATGTTTTGTCAAGTAAACCGAAAGGTGAGCATAAACATGATGTTTGACAAGATTTGACCGATTAAACGTAAGCAAATTTACTCACTGATGCACTGCATTTCTGATGTACCTGTTTTTCTTCGATTTTTAATAATTTCGCTGTTCTTGCTAACACCCCTCTTTCTGGCATTCCATTCGAGGAAATGAACACCGAATCCAGCGTGGACAGCTCTAACTCGTTGTATTGTTTAGCCGCTCTTTTGGCGGGCACACTTTCCGCGTTGTGTTGTCCACTATCAACATCTTCCCGATGTGGTTTATTTAGGAGTGACTCTAAAACAAATCAAAGCAAAAACTTTAAGTGGGTCAAACAAGTCAAACGACCCTATCCCTAACCTTTGGTCATTTTAAGGCCAGGTTTTTTGACGCCTAGCCTTTAAGGTGACAAGCTATAACTATTTCAGATATTTTCACTGCTGAGGTGTCAAGCTATAAAACAAGTTTAAAAAAATAGTACATTTTCTTAGTAATACAAAAAATGGGACTATTTACCTTTCTTATATTCACTGATAACCGCGACTTGTCTCTTGGGATCATTTAAGAAGTCGCTCAAAGTAAACCAAATTGCTCTACCATGTGTTGTCGGCAACTCCTTCAGCACTTTAGTCAGGTAATCTGAGAACGAACCCTGTGAGCAGTTCAACACGGTCTTAGCAAAGAAAGTTTGCGACTCTCCTTTTGAGTGTAGCCATTTAGAGATTTTCGATGCAACATCTCTCGGGAGATGTTTTCTTCGCTAGTGCTAGTACCGCTAGTCTCAGGAACTTCACTGGCATCTGTACTGGCTGTTGCTGCTTCTAATTCAGCGTTCGTAGTCTCTGCCATATCGTGTTTTACGCACATGTTTTTTCCTGTTTGGGGGCAAAACATGGAAGGTTAAAATTCAATCTTATCCTCAATCCAGTGTCAATTTCACAAGGTCTGCAAGATCTAAATCCGCCCAAATCTTGCAATTTAAACTATTGCATAGAGAACGTAAACTTAAAACCACTCAGAAGTATAGGCAGGTATAAGTCAAAGTAATGTACAAACAACCTCGTACCATCATTTCCAGCAATATCCACAGCTGCCTCGGCCATATTTATCTCTCCACTCCGTTCCTGGACAAATTCCCTTAAGGCAGGCAGTTTTTGCTCTGGAATATTTACCAAAACCTGAAGGAAATTAGTGCCTTCCATTACTTGACCAGTGTAACCGATGATCCAGAAAACAAATGTCTGGCTCATTCAGCAGGAACCTACAAATGACGCTGGAATGACCACAATTTCCGTTCGCGCTAGCAGCCAGTAAATGTGTGAGAGATACTGGGGAGAGGACCTACCAGCATGTTTCTCGCATTTAACATCTTTCTCTTTTTTTTTTTGCTTTCCTTTTTGTAAGTCCGAGAAAAAATAAGGATTGTATTAAACGGGATGTTAATTCACCTTTATCAAAGGAAGGATAACTTCTGAATTTTTGCCACAATCAAAATCATGACTTAACTCTCCCCCGTTTGTTTTAATTTTTTTTACGAATGATTCGTATAGCCAATGAATCTGCTCAGTATGCTGTGATTTGCATTCAAACAAAAATTCACATCTTTCTAATTTTGCAGGAAATAAGCTGCTGACAAATTATTTTGGAACCACCAAACAGAAGTCTTTCTCGAGCCCATCAACTCCTCGGAGCGCAAATGCCAAAACGGTCGCGGTTGCGGAAATGGTGTCCTAAGCACAAAGAGAAGAGGTATAAAGCGTGCGTTTTTCAGGTTATTTGATGCTTTCCTAGTTTTTATTCCAGAGTCTTTAAACACTTTATAAGGTTTTCAAACATATCTTCCGACCCAACGTTTTCTTGATTTCGGTTTTCGCAGGCAGTCGCAAATACACGCCGAGAAATGAACAGGACATTCGGACAAAGGATGAGTGAAATGGTTATGAGCGAATCATCTCCATCACGAGGACATCAAGAACACTCAACACAGGATTTTCCAGTTGAAGAGATCGCATACAAGGAAAAACTGGCATACATGAACCGGCTTTCAGAAGCTAGGATAGAGACTGAGAAATTTTTACAGTCTTCTGCTTTGTCTAAAATGCAAAAACATTGGCATATGGAAAGACAAATATCAGATATTCTGATGGAAAGCAGAAACAATAACCAGAGGATAAGGGATTCTTTCCGGCTCCAGTGTCTGTTAGGAGAGTCTGAGGAAAAATTTAACAAGAACAATTGGGATATTGCTACCTCTTTTATTCAAGATATAGCAGAGAAATCCTCATTATCAGAACTGTATCGGAAAAGAATTGCCGAGCTTCGACTACAGTTATCGGTAAAAGAAGATATAATTTGCGGATTACAACATGATCTGAAAAGCAAATGTCTAAAACAGCAGTTGCCAGAAATTGCATTACAGCTGGCTGCAGTAGTGGAAAGAAAAGATGAAAAAAAATGCTGAATTCATATCGATTGTGTCCGATCTTCTGGCCCACAACATTAATGAGAAAAAACGCTGGAATGACGACACAAAGTCTTTCTTCGCAATAATATTAGATTATGGTGGTCCTGCCTTGCTGAAGATAATCAGGGAAAAAATTGGAGGGCCAAGTCTTCAGACTGCTTATTCAACAGCCAGACATAAGGTTCCGATTCCTACTAAACTAACGGACAATCAGTTTGCGATGGCGGCCTCATTTTACCAACGTGTTTGTTATACGGGGCCATTTGTCCTGGCAATAGATGCCACTGCGATTTTACCGTGTCTTCGAATAAAAGGAAATCGAATCTTAGGGCTTGCATCTGAAGAGGACAGATTTGTACGTACTGCAGAAGACATCATTGACGTGACAAATGACCAAACCAAAGAGAAGGCACGGCAAGCTAATGCGTTTGTGCTGACTCCTATGCAAGAGCACGTTCCTAGTTTTACACTTGCAATTTCACCCGTAGTAAAGGGTCAAGACTGTGCCACAGTGAGGAACTGGTTCATGAACGCATTAAACTGGGGGGCTCAACATAATTTGCAAATTCTCGGAATAGGAGCAGATGGAGATTCCAAATTTAGAAAATACTTTCTAGATGAGTTTCTTAAAAGGCCCACCATGGTAGATGAAGTGATTTCTGTCTCTCACAAGGCCTTCAGTTTTGTCTCTGTGGTCAAGAATGTTCACAGCTTAAGAATTCCCACTCTTATGTTTTCTGATTGGAGACACCTCATAAAGAAATGGAGAAATCAACTTTTAAATGTATGTCGCCTATTGGTTCTGGGAGACTCCTTTGTCATGATTGAAGATCTAATGAGGTTATATGAATCCAAAAAATTAAAAAGTGGATTATGGAAGAGTGACATTTTTGTTAAGGACAAACAAAATGTGGCTGCGGCACTGCGAATTTTGCAACCTGAAGTCCGGGAATGCTTGAGCCAATGGAATAAGGACCGCAGTCAAGTAATTCATGTTTACCTTAGAGTAGGGCATAATATGCTGCGAGCATATACAGATGAAAATCTCACTGTAAAAGAACGGTTGAAGCTTGCATGGTCTGCAGTTTGTTTTGTCAGGTTATGGAAATCTTGGCTAGAGATGTCAAGTTATCCAATCGAGTCCTCTTTTATATCCTTACAAACTTACAACGATGTGGTGCTTGCAGGACACTCGCTTATACTGGCGATAAAGGTATTTTCAGAGCATTTTCCCGATCAATCTTTCAATCCATCTACGTTTGGATCGAACAGTTGCGAAATGCTATTTGCACGCTGTCGCGGGTTTTGTAAAGGGAAAACTAATTTTTGCATGCTAGACATGCTCGATATTTGTGGCAGAATAGCAAAACTCGAAGAGCTAAAACTAAAGAACCTCCCGTTCGTCCTCGCACGCCTTGGCCAGAGTTATTGGATGATGAAATCTTGAGCGGCATTAAGGAGGCAGAAAGAGAAGTCATAAAAACCATCGAGGGACTAGGCATGTTGCCTCTTTTAGTAGCTGGAAACATATTAATTTTAGATGATTCAGGAGACATACTGTATATGAACCCAGGAATAGAAGCCCTAGCTGATATACGTGACGGTCCCGATGAAAGCGATACTATCACTGTAGACGAATTACTAGATTTGGAAAACGACGTTCTTTGTTCTGCTGCTGAGACAAACAAACAGTGCTATTCCTTTGCACTATCTGATCTGGCAGCGTCCTCTGCCCCAAAGTCAAATGAGTTCAACCGAGAAGAAGAAGCAGAAGAAGGTGATGTTGATGATGATGACCCAAGGCATTGCCATCTATTCCAGAAGGGTAACTGTAGATATGCAAATGCTGCCTTTAAACCTCCAAAGACAACTCACTGGATTGGTTGCGACTATCCAGGGTGCGATAACTGGCTCCACGAACCATGCTTAAATATCGAGTTCTCTTCAGACTTAGAGAGAGACACATATGCATTTGTTTGCACATCACATGGGAACGTGAAAGGGATGGAACAGTACAAGGACTTAGTTGCTGCAAAGGCATCAGATACTTCCATGATTGAAGATGACGAACAGAATGTAGGCACGTCCCAATTAAAGAGAAGAAGAAGATTTAATTACGGGAAGGACACATCGGGAACTTCACAATGTTCAGTTCCCCCCAACTATGTTGAGTATGATGGAGAGTTTTATCACATTGCGGAATTTTTGTCTCTTCAGCAGGGAAAAGTATATAATCCGTCTTCGTCGAGAATGGCCAGATGGATGGCTGTCTCCAGGAATGATCTTTACGAACGCATAGAGAGGCTTGTTGCGCCAAATAAATCTGAAAACGGACTATACTTTGAGGATGTTGCAGTATTCTGGGTCCCACGTCTTGGTTTGAAATGCGGTTTGGTATTGCGGCTGGTGTGGAACACATATTCTAAATGCCCTGTACGTGTCTTCGAGTGGAAAAGGGGAATGAGTCAAAAGAAAAAATATCAGTTTGCTTCCAAGTTCTTTCGCCCGTGAAAAAGGAAAATAGCAAGTGGCTGGTGTCACCAACAAAAGAAGTAATGTGGAGTGAATGCAAAACGCATTTGCTCACTTTCGGAAACGTCCAAGGAGAAAGGAAGTGGCCCTTGGAAGTAGACGCGGAAGCCATTGAAACTCTACTGCCAAAACTGGAACAGGAAGAGGAAGAGTCCAGGAGAAAGGAGGAAAGCTTGAAAGAAATAGAAAAGGAAAAGAGGAAAATGGGGCCTCCGGAGATGACTGTCTGCCTTCTGAAAGAGGTGTTAGACAGTTTAAATGTAACCTACAGATCAAATGAAAAAAAAGCCCAACTCATAACTAAAGTTCGTCAAGCTCGTGAGAATTTACAGGAAGGTGAAACTTGCTCAACATCAACATACGTCGGAAAGAAACAGAGTAGCAAATTTAAAGGAAGCTTAACTTTGAAGAGCCACATAACTTGTTTATACTATTACGATGACAGAAAGGAGAAACTTCTCAAGATCCTCGCTCACCTACTATTTCTCTTGGAAATTGTTGGAGTATATTTTGAAAGCCTTTTATTCATACATATTGTAACCTTCATTCTCACTGTCTATTGCCTAATGTGCCATTCATGCGTAATGAACATTTTTGCTCACTTGATTCAGTTGCGTCGTGTGTGGATGAAAATGTTATCTTCTTGGCTATTCGCTCAAGTCAGTTTACAGACAATACTTGTGGAAATAGATATTACAATTTACTAACTCGTTGATGCATAGCAACGTTGTTTTACTTAAAACAGACATCATTTCTGGTTTTTGCTCTCTCGTTGCCAAGGTTACATTTGTTGTTTCTAGCGGCAAGAAGCTTAACATTTTTATTGCAGTTTAAGAAACCTTAGCAGTTTGTTGAAAGTTTTTTTAAGTTGTTTTATATAACTGATTGAAGGTTTAGCGTTCTTTCCTTGAATGAAAATATGAAGAAAATAAAATAAATTCCAGTTTTTTGGCATTAGGATATACATTAGTCACTTGTTCCTGGCTTATAGTCTCTGTGTTCTTCTTCGCCTTAGTTCCTCTGGCAAAATTGATATTTTCGATATAAATTGATGGAAATCGATTGAAATCGAACTGTAATGACGAAAATCGATTAAAATCGATAATCACAAAAACGTCTGTTATCGATTATTATCGATTTCCGATATTAATTGAATAATTAGTATCGATAAATATCGATCACAATCGATTTTATCGAGTATCAAAATTATCGATTTGTTACGCCCTGCGTTGTCATTCTCAACTTGCGAGCTACAACAATCCAGTGCAAGTGACCTACCACCATCTTAATGGAGCTACCAAGGGTGTGAAAGTATCCTTGAAATGCAACCGATGCGGCATTTATTATGGATACTCAAAGTATGGCAACCCCGGTTCTGGATGGAACTTATACGATGCACCCAGAATCGCAGTTGAAGCCACTGATGTGTGCTTTGTACAACGTCTCCTTCTGGGCTGGCACGTATCTTTAGCGCAAGTCTTTCTCGTTAATATTTTTTATTTTATATATCAGCTATTTTGGCATACCTATTTTTTTACTTATTATGGCCTACTGTGGCATATCTGACATGTGTGTTATCATAATTTACCAAGACTTGATTGTTACCTTCTGTTTTGAACAAGGTGTCATTGTTGGGTGTCATTCAGCGCTTTTTCTGAGGCCTTCAACGAAGTTCATGGCTTGAAAACTGGTTAGTATCTAATTTCTTTTAGAAAATTTTACCACAACTTGATTTCGGTTTTCGCAGGCAGTCGCAAATACACGCCGAGAAATGAACAGGGCATTCGGACAAAGGATGAGTGAAATGGTTTTGAGCGAATCATCTCCATCACGAGGACATCAAGAACACTCAACACAGGATTTTCCAGTTGAAGAGATCGTATACAAGGAAAAACTGGCATACATGAACCGGCTTTCAGAAGCTAGGATAGAGACTGAGAAATTTTTACAGTCTTCTGCTTTGTCTAAAATGCAAAAACATTGGCATATGGAAAGACAAATATCAGATATTCTGATGGAAAGCAGAAACAATAACCAGAGGATAAGGGATTCTTTCCGGCTCCAGTGTCTGTTAGGAGAGTCTGAGGAAAAATTTTACAAGAACAATTGGGATATTGCTACCTCTTTTATTCAAGATATAGCAGAGAAATCCTCATTATCAGAACTGTATCGGAAAAGAATTGCCGAGCTTCGACTACAGTTATCGGTAAAAGAAGATATAATTTGCGGATTACAACATGATCTGAAAAGCAAATGTCTAAAACAGCAGTTGCCAGAAATTGCATTACAGCTGGCTGCAGTAGTGGAAAGAAAAGATGAAAAAAATGCTGAATTCATATCGATTGTGTCCGATCTTCTGGCCCACAACATTAATGAGAAAAAACGCTGGAATGACGACACAAAGTCTTTCTTCGCAATAATATTAGATTATGGTGGTCCTGCCTTGCTGAAGATAATCAGGGAAAAAATTGGAGGGCCAAGTCTTCAGACTGCTTATTCAACAGCCAGACATAAGGTTCCGATTCCTACTAAACTAACGGACAATCAGTTTGCGATGGCGGCCTCATTTTACCAACGTGTTTGTTATACGGGGCCATTTGTCCTGGCAATAGATGCCACTGCGATTTTACCGTGTCTTCGAATAAAAGGAAATCGAATCTTAGGGCTTGCATCTGAAGAGGACAGATTTGTACGTACTGCAGAAGACATCATTGACGTGACAAATGACCAAACCAAAGAGAAGGCACGGCAAGCTAATGCGTTTGTGCTGACTCCTATGCAAGAGCACGTTCCTAGTTTTACACTTGCAATTTCACCCGTAGTAAAGGGTCAAGACTGTGCCACAGTGAGGAACTGGTTCATGAACGCATTAAACTGGGGGGCTCAACATAATTTGCAAATTCTCGGAATAGGAGCAGATGGAGATTCCAAATTTAGAAAATACTTTCTAGATGAGTTTCTTAAAAGGCCCACCATGGTAGATGAAGTGATTTCTGTCTCTCACAAGGCCTTCAGTTTTGTCTCTGTGGTCAAGAATGTTCACAGCTTAAGAATTCCCACTCTTATGTTTTCTGATTGGAGACACCTCATAAAGAAATGGAGAAATCAACTTTTAAATGTATGTCGCCTATTGGTTCTGGGAGACTCCTTTGTCATGATTGAAGATCTAATGAGGTTATATGAATCCAAAAAATTAAAAAGTGGATTATGGAAGAGTGACATTTTTGTTAAGGACAAACAAAATGTGGCTGCGGCACTGCGAATTTTGCAACCTGAAGTCCGGGAATGCTTGAGCCAATGGAATAAGGACCGCAGTCAAGTAATTCATGTTTACCTTAGAGTAGGGCATAATATGCTGCGAGCATATACAGATGAAAATCTCACTGTAAAAGAACGGTTGAAGCTTGCATGGTCTGCAGTTTGTTTTGTCAGGTTATGGAAATCTTGGCTAGAGATGTCAAGTTATCCAATCGAGTCCTCTTTTATATCCTTACAAACTTACAACGATGTGGTGCTTGCAGGACACTCGCTTATACTGGCGATAAAGGTATTTTCAGAGCATTTTCCCAATCAATCTTTCAATCCATCTACGTTTGGATCGAACAGTTGCGAAATGCTATTTGCACGCTGTCGCGGGTTTTGTAAAGGGAAAACTAATTTTTGCATGCTAGACATGCTCAATATTTGTGGCAGAATAGCAAAACTCGAAGAGCTAAAACTAAAGAACCTCCCGTTCGTCCTCGCACGCCTTGGCCAGAGTTATTGGATGATGAAATCTTGAGCGGCATTAAGGAGGCAGAAAGAGAAGTCATAAAAACCATCGAGGGACTAGGCATGTTGCCTCTTTTAGTAGCTGGAAACATATTAAGATTAGATGATTCAGGAGACATACTGTATATGAACCCAGGAATAGAAGCCCTAGCTGATATACGTGACGGTCCCGATGAAAGCAATACTGTCACTGTAGACGAATTACTAGATTTGGAAAACGACGTTCTTTGTTCTGCTGCTGAGACAAACAAACAGTGCTATTCCTTTGCACTATCTGATCTGGCAGCGTCCTCTGCCCCAAAGTCAAATGAGTTCAACCGAGAAGAAGAAGCAGAAGAAGGTGATGTTGATGATGATGACCCAAGGCATTGCCATCTATTCCAGAAGGGTAACTGTAGATATGCAAATGCTGCCTTTAAACCTCCAAAGACAACTCACTGGATTGGTTGCGACTATCCAGGGTGCGATAACTGGCTCCACGAACCATGCTTAAATATCGAGTTCTCTTCAGACTTAGAGAGAGACACATATGCATTTGTTTGCACATCACATGGGAACGTGAAAGGGATGGAACAGTACAAGGACTTAGTTGCTGCAAAGGCATCAGATACTTCCATGATTGAAGATGACGAACAGAATGTAGGCACGTCCCAATTAAAGAGAAGAAGAAGATTTAATTACGGGAAGGACACATCGGGAACTTCACAATGTTCAGTTCCCCCCAACTATGTTGAGTATGATGGAGAGTTTTATCACATTGCGGAATTTTTGTCTCTTCAGCAGGGAAAAGTATATAATCCGTCTTCGTCGAGAATGGCCAGATGGATGGCTGTCTCCAGGAATGATCTTTACGAACGCATAGAGAGGCTTGTTGCGCCAAATAAATCTGAAAACGGACTATACTTTGAGGATGTTGCAGTATTCTGGGTCCCACGTCTTGGTTTGAAATGCGGTTTGGTATTGCGGCTGGTGTGGAACACATATTCTAAATCCCCTGTACGTGTCTTCGAGTGGAAAAGGGGAATGAGTCGAAAGAAAAAATATCAGTTTGCTTCCAAGTTCTTTCGCCCGTGAAAAAGGAAAATAGCAAGTGGCTGGTGTCACCAACAAAAGAAGTAATGTGGAGTGAATGCAAAACGCATTTGCTCACTTTCGGAAACGTCCAAGGAGAAAGGAAGTGGCCCTTGGAAGTAGACGCAGAAGCCATTGAAACTCTACTGCCAAAACTGGAACAGGAAGAGGAAGAGTCCAGGAGAAAGGAGGAAAGCTTGAAAGAAATAGAAAAGGAAAAGAGGAAAATGGGGCCTCCGGAAGATATGACTGTCTGCCTTCTGAAAGAGGTGTTAGACAGTTTAAATGTAACCTACAGATCAAAAAAAAAAAGCCCAACTCATAACTAAAGTTCGTAAAGCTCGTGAGAATTTACAGGAAGGTGAAACTTGCTCAACATCAACATACGTCGGAAAGAAACAGAGTAGCAAATTTAAAGGCAGCTTAACTTTGAAGAGCAACATAACTTGTTTATACTACTACGATGACAGAAAGGAGAAACTTCTCAAGATCCTCGCTCACCTACTATTTCTCTTGGAAATTGTTGGAGCATATTTTGAAAGCCTTTTATTCATACATATTGTAACCTTCATTCTCACTGTTTTTTGCCTAATGTGCCATTCATGCGTAATGAACATTTTTGCTCACTTGATTCAGTTGCGTCGTGTGTGGATGAAAATGTTATCTTCTTGGCTATTCGCTCAAGTCAGTTTACAGACAATACTTGTGGAAATAGATATTACAATTTACTAACTCGTCGATGCATAGCAACGTTGTTTTACTTAAAACAGACATCATTTCTGGTTTTTGTTCTCTCGTTGCCAAGGTTACATTTGTTGTTTCTAGCGGCAAGAAGCTTAACATTTTTATTACAGTTTAAGAAACCTTAGCAGTTTGTTGAAAGTTTTTTTAAGTTGTTTTATATAACTGATTGAAGGTTTAGCGTTCTTTCCTTGAATGAAAATATGAAGAAAATAAAATAAATTCCAGTTTTTTGGCATTAGGATATACATTAGTCACTTGTTCCTGGCTTATAGTCTCTGTGTTCTTCTTCGCCTTAGTTCCTCTGGCAAAATTGATATTTTCGATATAAATTGATGGAAATCGATTGAAATCGAACTGTAATGACGAAAATCGATTAAAATCGATAATCACAAAAACATCTGTTATCGATTATTATCGATTTCCGATATTAATTGAATAATTAGTATCGATAAATATCGATCACAATCGATTTTATCGAGTATCAAAATTATCGATTTGTTACGCCCTGCGTTGTCATTCTCAACTTGCGAGCTACAACAATCCAGTGCAAGTGACCTACCACCATCTTAATGGAGCTACCAAGGGTGTGAAAGTATCCTTGAAATGCAACCGATGCGGCATTTATTATGGATACTCAAAGTATGGCAACCCCGGTTCTGGATGGAACTTATACGATGCACCCAGAATCGCAGTTGAAGCCACTGATGTGTGCTTTGTACAACGTCTCCTTCTGGGCTGGCACGTATCTTTAGCGCAAGTCTTTCTCGTTAATATTTTTTATTTTATATATCAGCTATTTTGGCATACCTATTTTTTTACTTATTATGGCCTACTGTGGCATATCTGACATGTGTGTTATCATAATTTACCAAGACTTGATTGTTACCTTCTGTTTTGAACAAGGTGTCATTGTTGGGTGTCATTCAGCGCTTTTTCTGAGGCCTTCAACGAAGTTCATGGCTTGAAAACTGGTTAGTATCTAATTTCTTTTAGAAAATTTTACCACAACTTCGATTTTATTCCTAAAAATAGCGAGTTAGTATATTATGTTCTTGGTCGCTCAAAGGAACTCTTGCTGACTTTATTTTTCTTGCAGGTTATGGAGAAAAACAAGTTGCTGCAGCTTTTGGAATGGAGAAATGGAGAGAGAGCTCAGGGATCTAGGGTGGTTGGACTTTTTCAGGTTGATAAAGGAAGATGAGGATCGCGAAAAAGTTATGATAGAGATTGATAAAGTGCGTGCAAAGTCTGTGTACGATCATCCCTCCGAGGACTGTTCGGATGCGTGTAAGGAACATGGTGAGAAAATTTCTTTTCCTGCTAGCAACAAGTGTATATTGTATATTATGGCATGGCTCTCCTAAAAATTATATTAACTATTCTACATAAGAAGTGGAGTGATGTACAAAATAAAAATATATAATTATACAGATGTATTGCCATCGTTCTTTAAGGTTGTGGAACGCTATGGGTAGTCGATGGTCAGTGGAAGCTGATGTTTGCTCATTGTATGATGCAAAGGAAGGTATATACTTATAAGAAGCAATGTAGCTTTTTTTTTTTCTCACACAACTAATCAACTAATATTTCCATTCATTTCACAGTCTCCAAGAACTAAATTGCTAATATAGAGTTAAAAACGATTTCCAGTCTGTAAATTACTGTGCACTCCTGATAGTTTGTTTTGTTTTGTTTTTTTTCGTGCAAGACATCACAAAATGTAAACATTTTGCAACTACATGTACATATCCCTGAAAGAAATTCAAAGTTTCATGTCATGGATGTGAAGCATTATGTTTTGTTCTTTCTGATATTACTCGATAAAACAACTTTGTAGCTGTAGAATTCAACAACACTGTTGGAAAAAAAAATTGAAAGGTTTCAAAGATAAGGTATGTGATTCGTATAGAATAATATTGATTAACTTTCCATCAAGTGTGACTTTCTATTGTGAGACTGCATTCTACAGACTGGAAATAATCTTTAAAGACTTAAACCAAAAGCCAAACCAAAGGACATGTAATAAGTTCCATGTGACCAATTGTTTTAATTTGGTATGTTCATTTCTTGGAATCAGAATTTTGTCAAAGGCTTTCCATTGCTCAACTACCCAAATGTTTGCACTGATCCCCCGCAAATTGGAAAGGCTTTTTGTGAGGAGCATGTGGCATATTTAACAAGCAAGCATGCAGATGTTCCTACTGATATTCATGCTTTTTTGAAATATTGTGGCATTCGGCACAGTGACAAAGGTAAGGAATTTTGCTGGCACACTGGCATGACACAGCAATTGATTGCTATGATTGTATAATAATACTTTTGTAATGTGAATGTTGTTGTAAGAATGTTGTCTTAATCAGCTTTTGTGTTTGGTAACAGGTACCCTTTCTATTTAGCAAATTATGTACTCTACCTGTAGATTCTCCCCATAATTGAAGGGGTGAGTGCAAAACCATGCTAAGTGACTATTTGGCTGAAAAAAAAAATGTTCGCGAAAGGGCCTGAATTTTGGCATGTGGGTTCCGTTTCACCTGAGAAACATTGCTCTGAATTTTTTTTCGCTGGGTTGCTCTTCGTTGTTGAGATATTACGTATGCAAACAACCCTCAGTTTTCCAAGCGGCATCTTTTGGAGATCTATTGTTAAAGGAAAAACAAAAGAAACCTTTTGTTTCGCTAACGGATCAAGTGACTATAACACAATCGTTTTTCACTGCTGCTTTGTTAGCTCAAGTGGATAACGCGCTGAACGGAGCTGATTCGAATTTGTTTTGTCGTGACACTCGAGGGTTCAATTCGAGGTCGCTAAAATGTTATCTTTTTTGTTCTGTTTTTCTTCTTCTTTCAAAACCCTTCTTCGTGTCTTTGTAATTGAATTGCCGTTTTGACCGGTAAGGATCTGGATATGTTTTTTTTAGCTGCCATTGTGACGTTGGCTTTTGGCGCGCAAAGCATCGATTACTTTGATAACACAAATTCAGAGCTTACCTGTTAATTAAGCAGTGTTTGCTGGTTATTTCCACCGATATTCGAAGCTTATTTGAGGAATATTTGCGACCGCCTGGTAGGAGATTTGGCATCATTAAGCCTTTGATCCTCGATGAAAGTCACCAGCATGCCTCAAAGAACCGAGGCGTGTTTTTGTTCCGAGATGGCTAAAGTCCGCCGTTAACTTAGCCACTGAAGAACAAGTGAGCCAGGTGGTAGAGTCTAGAAAGGATTCTTCTTCCAAAACAAAGCATCCGTCGCGGACTTAAAGCTCATTTGCTAAACTTCGGCATGTGTCAGTATTGGAAATTAGAACTGCTTTCTAGACTCTTGATATTTTCTTGAAATGGGCGGCCTTAACATCCTCCGCTGCAAAAATTTCTGGGACATCCCATAATAATCTTTCATACGTATGTTTATGTTTATGTTTCATACGCGTACAGTTTATGTATGTATACGTATACGTATCGTGTGTGCTAGCGTGATGCGTGACTCAGACACGGCCGGCCGGGAGGGAACTGGCGAGAGAGGCCAGGCAGCAAAGTCGAAGACAAGTTTCTCAGCCATTTTTACGGGACCCCCGGCCGAAGAGAAATCGCAGGTCGGTTAAATTCGCAAGCAAGCGTTCCGTGAGTGTGTATCGTGGTTTTCCAAGCAGATGTACTTTGAATTGCAATAGAATCGATCCCGCCGCGAAGAAAAAAGACAGAGAACGCCTGATCGCAGGTTTAACTATAGCAAGAAGAAAACTTCAGCTCAAATGTAAGTTTTGCTTTGTATTTCAGCCTTCCTTTGCTGATAAATTTTATGTTTCATGGGCTTTTTTTCTGCATGAGCAGCGTGTTAGCTTAAGGCTTGCGCTTTCTGTGTTGTCGGATATAATCATTTCACGGACCGAGCTGAGTTTTTAGTTTATTTATATCTTTCTTTCTTTATTTCTTTATTTATTCCATTTTCACTGCATTAGTTTTGTACCAAAAAAGTAAGTAATTTCACGTAGAAACATTTCAATCACCGACGCAACCAATTTGCAAAACGTTCAACCTCTCTCCCTATCCACTATTCATTGACTTTATTTAGGTATCGATTCGTGCAAGTCGAGATTGTTTTCCACGGCCTAACACCGCTAACTCTAACGTGTCCTGACCTTAACTCTCGCTTAACCCTAAGCGCTAGCGCTAACTCTAACCAATAACCCTAATCCTGAGCGCTAGCCCTAACCTTGTTCCGTAACCCTAACTTTCAACGTTAACCCTAGTTTCAAGCGGTAATTTGAGTGAAATTAACGAGTCTTTGCGGCCGCACGTTAATTGAACGTTTTTTTCTACTTGAAATGAACACTTCTTAAGGTTGCGCCTTGCAAAAGATCAATATTTTGCTTGATTTAAGTGAAATTACCGTCTTTGCGGTCACGTGCTGACGTGACCACAAACTACAGTTTTTTGCATACGTAACATTTCGAAAACTAGCAAACTTCAGCAAGAAAACATGCAGAACATTCTTTAACGCACCTAATCAAAACTACATGCGAAATTTGGAGCGTTTCTGACAAAGTTAAATTTTGAGTAAAACACCTTCCGCCCTTTTTCCACCGAAGTCTTCAATTACAAAGACACGAAGAAGGTTTTTGAAAGAAGAACAAAAACAGAACAAAAAAAAGAAAGATTTCACCGACCTCGAATTGAACCCTCGAGTGTCACGACAAAACAAATTCGAATCATCTCCGTTCGGCGCGTTATCCACTTGAGCTAACGAAACAGAGGTGAGAAGTGATTGCGTTATAGTGACTTCATCCTTTAGCGAAACAAAAGGTTTCTTTTGTTTTTCGTTTAACAATAGATCTCCAAAAGATACCGCTTGGAAAACTGAGGGTTGTTTGCATACGTAATATCTTGACAACGAAGAGCAACCCAGCGAAAAAAAATTCAGAGCAATGTTTCTCAGGTAAAACGAAACCCATATGCCAAAATTCAGGCCCTTTCGCGAACATTTTTTTTTTCAGCCAAATAGTCACTTAGCATGGTTTTACACTCACCCCTTCAATTAATAATTTTACTTCGACATTCAGCTGTCAGACACCTAAAATAAAAACCTGACAGATACAAATGGGATATTCTTACAGTTTTAAGGTTAGCATGTACCTTCAGAACTATAATTTTCTTTAAGTTTCAATTTTTGGGTCAAAGTAGTGGTTGAAGAATAATCTCTTCTTTCTGAATAAAAAATTGAAAATACTAAACATATGGTGGAGAATTGGTGTTTTAATTTAAAATTATAAAGTTATAGTTGTGGGAGAGTTGGTTTGCAAACCAAGATTTTGGTATTTTTTTGGCGCTGTTTTATGCAATTAAATTTTTTGCTTGAAGTATACACTTTAAAGAGCTATAACGCAAAGGAAATATGTTCAACTTCCCTCAAATTTGGGCAACAGCTAGTTCAACATATAAAGAACAATTAAGTATGTCTGCAAGTTGTTTATTTTGAAATAGTTTTCCTCTGAAAGCTTTCTATGTATGATTGAATATGTAATCGAATATGGCCAAACACAGACACCTTTTTTAGTGTTTTGGGTCCTGAAACTGATGAAAAAAGTAAATGTCAAAAAACAAAATTGTCTTTGATTCTTAGCTTTCAACAGGGGATTTGGGCACTCACAGTAGATGGTCATGAAAAATTAGACAATTCATTTTTTTTTTCTGCTTTATTGGAACAATACTTACAATAAAAAAAACAAAACAAAAAAAAAGATACTAACAATAATGATATTACTTACAATAGTGACACTACTTACAATAAAAAAAAACATTCACAATACTGATATTACTTACAATACTAACAATACTTACAATAAAAATTACAATTACGTACCTCCTACACTGATTACAAGCATTAGTTTGTTTACCGCATACCTAAACCTCCTGCGTAGATCTTACGGGGGGATAGAAATGGGAGGCGGGCTACAGAGCTGCATTGTTACAACTTAAAATAACTTTTCGATTTTAAGTTTAGAAGCGAGCTTCCTAATGAATTCTTTCATACTTATTTCCTTTTTGAGTAGTTTTTGTGTATATAGATAATAGTTGGCGAATAATAGTGTGTAGTTAAATTTTACTAGCGACTTATTTGCGACTTGGGGATAATCTTTTTGCTCCAGACCAAACAGTATTTCGATCAAAGAAGGCGAGAAAGAGGTGTCATTCTCTTTATTGCCCCACTTGATAACTTCCGAAAAAAAGTGTTTTGACCAGTGGCAGTTTAGAAAAGTGTGACTTATTGAGTCGGGTTTTTGGCATAGTAAACACAGCATGTCTGATTCCATACCGTAGAAGAAAAGCTCTTTTTTAGTCGCAACTATTCTGTGGAGCAGTTTAAAGTAGAATTCTTTAAGCTTGTTATCTTTGCAGACCTTTTTAACACGATTAAAAAAGGTGTCTAGATTAAGATCTACCGCTTGTAGGTCGCGTGCCCATTTTGGGCGTGCCTTTATCTCTACATCGTCTTTGTTTATGAAAAGCCAATAATAGTCTCTGTTTTTCATTTTGTGCAAATCTATGGCGGTATTCGGAGAGAGTTGGAATGCATTCTCCGCGAGAAAGGTGCGCTTGTCTACTTGCTTTTCTTTTGCTTTGTCGAGAAGGTGCTTAGGAATCGCCAAAACTACTTGCATATAATTTAGAAAATTGCATTCAACATCATACATTGAAATAAGTTTGTTTCGATAGGTAGATGCTTTCCATGGGACGCCACCTCTTTTGTCGAGTGATTGTAGTGTGACATTCCAATCTCCACCTATAATGAGATTGCTTGTATCCGTGTTGGACATTAAATATTTGTTTAAATTATGCAAGAACGTTTGTTGTTGGTTGTTGGTGTTGGTTGTTTGTTATTTCATAATTCTTGTTGTAGTTTGATAGCCCGCTCTATAAGCATTAATTTGATGTAGGGGTTTAGGCATCTACAGCTTAAATGGGCGCTTTACATCATGTGCACGAGACAGCCCTGAAGGTTTATAGTAAATTGAAGTAAAATAAAATAAATTATGAGCTTTTTGTTGGGATCATTGTCGTGGTTGATTTTAAAAACTCCATGATATCTTAGGATTGTAAAGATTTGATTGATATTTTGGTTTCCTATATTTTGTGACATTGCTCAGATGATGATTCAGATGATGTGTCAAATGAAGAGTTATGTGGACAAGAAGTGTCTAAAGTGGATAGTGTTCTGACATCATTACACAATGACGAAGTTTCCAAAACTTGGGAATAGTGCTGTGCAATCACAAGGTAAGAGATACCTAAATGATATACAGGCACGCGTCACACCAGAGCCAGATAGCTTAGTGGAAAGAAAAAGGAAACTGCTGAAAAAGGGGTGAATAGGGAGGGAATGCTGAGAACCGCTAAACTGCTATAATTCAACCCACAGTGCCACACTAACAGAGCAACGAACAAACTGCAAGCACATGAGACGATAAAGCACATGCTAACCAAGAATATGCCATTTACAAAATGACTGCCATATTGTCAAAAAGGTCTATTCAAAACATAGCTTTCTTTAAGCTATGTTTTGTATTAAACTACCACTGCCTGTGGTCAGTGAAATCTTTGTTTGAGGACCACCCTGAAAAC
>OZ026602.1:31555476-31560476 GCA_964020085.1 Micromussa lordhowensis | reverse complement strand
ATAATAGTAATAATACAATAATAATAATAATAATAATAATAATAACATTTCTCTCATGCTATCTTTCAAACATGATCGGCAGTCATGAATATAACAAGATATTTCACACAACTGTAGGCATGAAAATCATGTGTTCTAAAGGCATTGTGGTCAAGTGTCGATCAATAGCCTTAATCAGCCCAAGATCAACATCTCGATTGACAAACGATCGACATCCCAATCAATCCTCAGTCAACACTCAATTGGCACTTGAATGACATCTCGACTGACACTCGATCAGCATTCGGTCGATAGTCAGCTGAGTGTCTACCAACTCATATGCAATGATAGAATATTAGTTGACTCCCAACTGAGATGTCAATCGAGTATCGATTGAGTGTCAGTTTCCCCTAATATTTGTAAGAAACTTCATTCGCCCATTGGGCAAGTTACAGACAGAATTGAGCTTGACTGGAAACTCCATCAGCCCTTAGCAGGACAGGCCTTTCTTTGCACTCACTGTACAATGCATGTGTATGAAATACTTATAGGTTGGTGTGTTGTTCATGTAATGTATGTATAGCCTACTGTGTTTGCCATATTTAAAGGGGCTCAGTCACGGTATTTTAAAACTTACCGTTAAATTGAAGGAAACCTAAAAATAATACTTTACAAAGATAGAAAAATTAATCATCAAAGAGATGATAATAAACCATAAAGGAACACAAATGGTCAAGGATGGAGAAGATTGACACGGATTTGTCGATGCTTAAAATAACTCAAAATACCGTGACTGAGCCCCTTTAAATCTTTAGGTTTCAGGCACTTGTACTGTAGCTGACATTCTTATTAGGTGAAACCAAAGTTAACTTAAGTGCATCACTGACTCATGTGGAGGTGCAGTAGTCTCTTGGTTACAGCATTGGAGCAGTTTGAGGTTATAGTTAAGACAATAAAGTTTACTCCATCCAGGATGCCAGTTAACCAGAAGGTAAACCAGCTGACAAAATGGTGGCCTGGTACTGTAGTTACTTGTACCTTGCAATGGACTATCATTCCATCCATGTTGGGGCAGAAATTATGGTCAAAAATTCATCTCATGATAAACTCAGTACTATAAGCCAACTTGTATAAGTTGATGGTTTCTAAATTAGACCTTTTTGTACATGTATGTAAATGGTTTAATTTTGTGGGATATTTGTGCTTTTTATAGGGAGAATGAAGAACCAACCAACAGATAGCAAATACATTACTGAAAGAAATTCAGGAAGTTGAGCAAATTAAAAATGATGCCACCAGCACAGAGAGGAGAGTTCTGGGTAAGCTCTTGTAAATGTTTGAGAGGACTACCAGAAAATTTGCAGATGTGCTCATCATATATTTGGAATGAAACATACAGGTACACAATTGTTGCAGGTACATGTATTACAGATTACAGTTAATAATTTACATACCAGTACATAAATTGTAAAAGGCATCTTGAGAAGGAAGTTGTGTGTGGCAATTTCCAACTTGAAGATAACTTTATCTGTAAGTGTAGGAGGTCCAAAAAAGAGAACATAACCTGACATGCTCAATTGTTTATACTTGTGATTTGGTCGGTTCTGTTGCACACCTACTACTTCTTTGGAAAGTATCTGGCAAGCACTGTTATAACTATTTACATATTATATAATTGTAGAATTAAAACCAAAATACATGTAACCCTCCCTTGATTAGAAGACCAACATCATACTGTCTAACAAAGATCATGGTTAAGACGAATTCCCCTTAACTTTCAAGCAATAAGTGAAAAAATTAATTATTAAAAAACTACTTGTAGCATGGTAATATTTTGTAAGGTTTGTACGGGTCCTGGAAAACCTGGCGAGACCTTGAATTTTATTGTGGCATTTTCCAGGACTGGAAAGTCCTGGAAAAAGTCTTCTTGTCCTGTTTTGATTGGCCAGACAGCAAGTGATTACTTTTAGAAAACATGACAAATCATTTTGTAGAATGAGAGTAAACAGTATTTAATACAGTAAACATCAAGTTCTGATTTGCTTGAATATAAAACATTTACTAAAGTCACTTAATAAATTTATCAACCCTTTTAGGGTCTTAACTTGATAGAAGACTGAAAGTGGTCAGAGAAGAGGAAAAGAGTGGTCAAATGTATGAGGCCCTGCATGTAGGCCTAATCTCTTCAGACGAGTCTGACACAGAGGGCAATGCTTTGGATACCAGACCTCTCTCTTAACCTGGAGGACAGATGAAGTAAGCAGGTATTTTCGACTGCTTGATGAGCGTTGGAAGGCAGGCATGACATTCCAGAGACTTGGTCTTTCAAATGAAAGGACTACAACTGGAGTCCCACAACAATTGCTTTGGGCCATGCGTGCTGATTAAGGGGCAGTATAAATTTATTTAAGGCAAATGTGATGATGATTTATTACATGTATGTGTACTTGTGTCTTTTCTGGCATGCAGACCAGATGTACTGCATATTCAAATCAGTATTGGAGTAAATAGAAAGAGAATTTTAATGGAACTCTCAAAACTGGATACCAGTACATGGTTTTTGGATAAAACCCTTCATTCATTACTTTAATGAAATTTTTCTGTCAAATTGTTTGCTTTTTTGCTAGAAAATTGTTTGTTAGAATGGGAAATTACCCTCGTATTTTATGTGAATAGTTGTACATCTGTAGATAGTAAACAGTGCTATACATTAAATAAATCATATTTTTAGAATTAACAATCTCTTTTGTTTTTGCTGTTCTGACTGGGAAAGGGAGTGAGCAAACAATGCTGGCCGATGGCACTGAAAAACACCCGAATACTCCGTCCCAGGAAATGCAAGAAAACGTGAGGAATGCGCAATTTTCCACCCATTAACTGAACGGTGAACGCCAGGAAACAAGCGTTTTCTTGAATTCACCCGAACTCACTGTCCCAGAAAATACAAGAAATTTCCTGCGAACACGGGAAGACACGATATTTTCCAAAAGTTCATCGAACGGTGAACATTGGAAAACAAGCGTTTACTTGAATTCACGCGCGTTTCCTGGTAGGGAAAATGCAAGAAAAGCACAAGAGGACTTCTGAAAACGCAAGAACACACGATAATTTCCGTACGTTTACCGAATGCCGGTTTTCAACTGTGAACCCTGGATGAACGTGAAGTTTTACACCGGGAAAACGTCTGTGAACGCAGGCAAACAAGACATTCGCCACGTGTTAACTACCGGATAATGGAACGAATACTCGAATTCACCGGCAGCAAAACACTTCGAAAATCTTGGATTTTCCGATTGGTGAACACCAGAAAATGTAAGCAAATGCCACGTTTTGCGTAAATTCACTGCACGTTTTCTAAACGGTGAACGCCATCTTTTTTGCCGTGGAAAACGCGTTTTAGCGCCAATATTTAAGGTTCAATTTCATTGGCGGAACCTATGAACAAACTCGTTTCCGTAGCATTACTTCATTTATCCGCAAGCATTTTCACGAAAATACGCTAGCGGAAACATACGTTTCCTCCAAGGAAACCCTACGGAAACATAGAAAAAAGTGGTCCGGTTCCGTCGTAACCGCAGCCACGGAAACATGGATAAACGACATGAATCCGCTACCGGAAACACATGTTACCCGTTATGTTTCCGCAACGTTGTCACGTGTTTCCGTAAAATTTCAGTCTGCGGAATCTTAGCATTTCGTCCTGTGATATATCCACAGTTAATACATTTTCCTTGGCCAATATGCCAGATTATTATTACATCATGGGAGTGGATCGCATTTTTTGACGTGATTCTATCAGCTGTTCACTTAGCATTTCTTTGTTGGCAATATCCTCTACTTGATTACTTTTCTCTATTTCTTACTATAATATTATTAGTACTGCAAGTAGAATTTATATACCAATCACTTGTTGGGAGTTAGAGGGTATTGTTTCGAATGCATAAAAATTTTCATTTCAGTTCTCTGAAATAGACAATAACCCAGTTAAGAAGCAGAAGAGAAAACTTTATTGAATTTAGTCATTGTCTTTTGCATGTTTCCTTGCATGTGGGGCAGTACCTAAAACAGGAACAATTAATTGTGTCATCAGTTGTAATATCATTTCCAGTCTAGTTTATCATCTATATTGTTGTATGTTTTGACACTACTGAGACCTAGGACTAGGAGGCATCCCTGTGGCATATGTGACTCACAGTTGGTAGAGCATTTGACTGAAATAGAGGCGTGTGAGACATTCCAGTCTTCACCAGGAAAAAGTTTTCTGAAAGTTTTTGTTAGTCCTTATTAATAATGTGTTGCCCTGTGACAGACCCTACGAGATGAAAGTGAATTTCCCTTGAGTGCAGATCTGGGTGACATATAGCATGTCTGTAACTATTTACCTTTGATTTGCCATTTGGCATCCAATATTTTAAAATTCCAGTGACATTTTCTACTCACCAAGGGTCGTCTTGTGGTACTGTTTTCAACTTTAAACACTTCAGGTGGAAATACCTGTTTCCGGGGCACTGATAGGAAAGAGTGCTCTAATTAATTCTCCACATACACACCGTTACTGCACACCACATAACAATACCTGACATGGTGAGTCTGTATAATATTATAGACATTGTAATAAATAAAGTTGTATGCCCAGTTTTTGTGGTTTCAGCTTCATAGAAGCGAAACCATGTTGTCAGCGTGTTGTAAGTAAGTGAGTGAGTACGTAATTCGGAAAGCCGAAGTAGTGCCGATGGGACGAAGACTCCTCAGTGGATGGTTTATTGACATGTCCGAAGTATGTTTGTGACAAGCGTTTAATCATGGTCCTGGGAACGAGGTTGAGATTTCACAGTCGATATTTTGAGCACATGGTGAATGTCGAAGCAATGTTCTCTGATCTGTTTTCTGGGCAGCGGTGGATTTGGAAGTAAGTTGTCATATATTAGCGATGATTTTGTACTATTTAACTCTAGGAACAAGACAGAGCTCTCGGACATTGTTTCCGTTGTTTGCTGCTAAAACTTCGTCTAGGATTTGCA
>OZ026602.1:31535476-31550476 GCA_964020085.1 Micromussa lordhowensis | reverse complement strand
CATACATGTACGAAAATACTCTTGACTATTTGATGGATACGTTTGACATGACTGGGTTAGACCTAAGTAATACTTTTTCTGTTATTTCTGTCAGGGATGAGAGATAAGCCGGTGATTTTCCATTATTAGTAACAGAAATCTTTAGCTTTGTTAACGATTTCTTACGTTTTGTCTGGGAATCTTGAAAACCTGGATGCACCTGATCAATAGATCTACAATTAAAGGCTCCCCAGATTCTGGTGTCATGTGAGAGGTGATTGTCTCCTCTTGGTACTCTTCGACAGCATGCTTGTGCATTACTTTAACAAAAAAATGCTGTGCCAACGATGCGTCTACTTGTTCAATCTCTGCCAAGTCAATAACCTTTGGAAAACAAATTAATATGAATGAAAATCTACAACAAAAAATACAGTATGGACTCAGCTTATATGTGGTTTGTTAAACCTTAATCATGTAAGCTTTCAGTAAGATTGTGTAAATAGACATGTGTAATATCTTTGAGAACAAATCTTATCACATCTTTATCATATTGGTAGCGGTCATTAGATTGCATAAGGGGGTACATCTTCGCTGCCAATGGGTTTTGTTGCTATTGAAGATTTCGAATTAGGCCTTTTGCACAGGTTTGTTCTATTGCAGATTCCCAGAAAAGTTTCGGATCATGGTCATATTTGAGCAGTCATGTCACCACAATGGAAAAAGAGCTAAAAATTAAAGGCATTTCATTCTGAAACTTTAAATTAGTGTCACTAGATTAAGAAAGGCAGTGTGCTTAATGCTGCGTATAGGTTTTGTGAAACTCACGTTGTCCTAAAAGTTATGAGCTAATCAACGTATGTATTCCGCTTTTTTCTACAATATCTTTCATTCTTCAGGTGTAAACAATAAGAATCAGATCTCTACCTATTTTCTTCCAAGTTTTGGGCATTTAAAATGTAAACGGGTGGTTTGGGAGTCGCATTAGTTTCGCATGCACAATAATTGTATTTCTTTTCAAGGCAAACTTTTCCTCTCTATAATTACACAGTTTTGAAAGACAGACATGACATATCATGGTTTGGAGCTATTTATTTAACATGTCCTGGGTGGAATTCGATGTCAACATGCTTCAAATGGTGGTTGGTGTATAAAGATTAATCTGATTGTGTGGTTGTTCAAAAAGGATATATTTAGGTCTCTAAGTAATATATAAATACCTTTTCTGCAAAGGAAATAAGTAGGGCATAATTTTTCATACAGCGATCATCGAGCCCGGGTGTGGCCTTTGATAGGTAGGAGACTAGCTGCTTCATTCGGCCATGGGACAAATGATTTACTTGTTCATTTATTCCAATAAGACAACCAACTGCCTTCGAGGCATTCTCAAGTACTGAGATGTGGTTTGCCTTGGCCTGTTGCTGTGCATCAGTGCCCTTGGGACTACGCCTCCCCTCAAGAAATGGGATGAGCACTAGGCGTCCAAGGATCCTGTAATGCAAGATTAATAATATATTCAGCACGTAAGGAGGTGTCGATTATTGGTAATTGTTCAATTTAATACAGATAATGTCTAATTTGTAATTAGGCTATTAGTAATGTATTTGGTCGAGACACAGAGTCAGTGACTATGTGTACTTTTAAATTGATTACTGTTAGATTTTAATTTACTTCAATTATTGCTGATTTTTTAGTTAGTTTTTATCTAACATTTGACGTGTAAGTATTCAATTGTAACGAAGTTAGCATACACGACCCCACAAGCTTATAAGCTTTAAATTTTATCGTGTTTAACTAAAGGTTTTATGTTTATGTTTATGTTTATGAAAGAGTGCTATTTAAGGAGGCTCAAAAGGGTTTTTAGCTGCATGTGCTCGCGCAATCTACACACGCCATAACTAAGATGCACACGTCAGCTGAATAAGTATTAAAATCAGCACACTGGAAGTTAATGCTGCGTAAAATCGCGCGAACCGGAAATAAAATCTGCAGAAAACATTTCTTTTTAACTCGAAAGTTTGCTCGGTAACCTATCTTGATTATTTGCATGCACGCACCACTCACAATGGCACTTCAGATATAAAAGTTTCGGGGAAAATTATCTAGTGGAATTTTCTGTAAGCCATAAAACGTGTTTTCTTTAAATATATTTAATTCTACTAGATTAATTTTTTCCATACTGTCTGAAAAGTTAAAGAATTTAGGGAACTTTCCAACAAAGAAATAAAAATGGTAGGTCACCGAATTAGTTTCTCAGGTAATTTACAAAAACTGAATTTTAGAGGACGCTTTTGTGGACCTTGTGCATTGCCATGGTAACTGATATGACGTCACAAGTACCCTTAAAGTATAGCCCAACAATAGAGTTGCAAAAAGACATATAGTTTGCCCACACCATTAAACATTCTTCTTTGTAATCTTCCATCGTTTCACAAAGAATATAGCAACGAAAAACCCTTTCGAGCCTCCCTAATACATTTTTACAAGACTAGTTTACCATCTTTATTTGAAATTGTGCCTAGTATTTAAAGAATACCAAAAAATAACAAAAAAAAAAATTTTAACATGATAACTATTGGCCTACCTTGGGTCCTTCCCCAGACCATCTAGCACCTCCCAGTTCACAGCTAATATGGGACATGTGCGTGGAGATGTCTGCAGGTGACATGTTCCATCCTTTCCCTTGTTATAAAAGGACACTGCTATGTCCTCTATGACTTTGGGCTTCTTTATATCATGCAGTACTGGGGGCAGAGATGATCTCGAGCACAGACGTGGAATAAACCGCTCCTTCACAGTGGAGTAGAAACTGTGCCCATTGCCTAAAAGGCTCAAGGCAGTGATGGCCGACTTTGTTTTGCCAAGTCTGTTGACCCCACAGACGACTGGAATGGGACAAAACCCAAGCACATCCATAATTGCTTCATAGTGGAGTCCAAAAAGCATTCCAGCTGTTACAATTAATAATACCGATTTAAATATGTTACATTAATTTCACAGTGTAATATAATTCCATAAAAAACGAGCAGAGACTACCTGCATGCACAAAGGAATAATTTGAGATGTGGAGATCTGTTTCGTATATTTTTCATTTTCTGTAAATTATTGATTTTGATTATTCAAACAGTAGCCTCAGTTTGGTGCGACGATATGCAGCAGACATTATCTGTTCCGAGAAGTGAACAGTTTTTCTAATCCAGTGTGTACTTATGGACTAATTGAAGGGGCTGGTGGAGAAGGTCACAATTGTCAAAATTTTACCCAAATTATTCAAATTACTCGAAAACGGCTGTTTTTTTACCTTGTTTGCTGAGTTTTTCTTTTTCTTCTTTTTTACATACATAGGGCAAATGAAAAGGAAAAAGTAGAGCGTAATCTGCCGGCATGTCTAGAAAACGAAGACCCTGAAGACCCCCCAAGAACCTAACAACTAATCGAAACGAGCCTCTTTGTGAAGGAAACACAAAGTGGTCAAACTTGGCCGCTGTCTGTGATTACTTTAAAACCTCCTCTAAGTGTAGAAAGGAAATTCCTCTGACTCTGAGTAGAAGTGAACACGACATGGACGAGGCCGTAAGTCCTACGATGAAACACATGGACAAATAACACTTACCAATAGTGAAGACACCTGCCATGAAGTTGTCATGAATGATATCTTTCAGGGACCCTACAACATCTCCGAGTGTTAGGGAACATAACGGTAGGCAGATCTTGGGCAATGGAGAGCAATGCTCCTTTCGATAACCCTCTTCCATTTCAAAGACTGCATTGATCCACAAGATCTCCTGATCTTGCTCCAGAGGAGTCAATCTGGACATCATTTCCTAGGACCCATACATTACTGTCGGGTTGTCTCCCAACACAAACGGCTGCCTTAAATGTGTCTTTCGATCCTGCGATTCTGCATTTTCTGAAATGTGAATACGAAACGTCTAAGAAAAAGCAATTCCTTTCCTTCCGTTTCTTTTTAAATTCGGTGGTTATTTATAGTAGTCTTGTACCTTTTGCTGAGATTCTTTCTCATCCTGTAGCTCGCGCTGGGAGCATTTTCATTTATCTATTGTTTGCTGCACCAATCACAAACTATGTTTGGAACGCTACAGGCTTTTATTTCACACGTAGTGTGTGAGAAAGCACTTAATCCTCGTAAATATTCAGTTCCAAAAACTCAATCTCTTGTAATTTTTAAGTTGTGTTACTTAACAATACAAAGAGAGGTCGAGCTGTTCTCTTTGTTGCCTGCTCCTGAAATGAAATAAGTCTCGTACGTAATTTCAAGCCAGAACAAGAAATATGCAAAAGGCTATTGTATACGAACAACTTCATAGTGATATAAGGCCATGCATATTACCGGAAATAGTTCTTCATCACCCACTTCAGAAAACATCTGAATTCTTGTGGTTCGAAATTGCACATCAGCAATCCCGATCCAAAAGTGGTGTTCAGGTCTTCCAAAAATCGCCCCAGCCCACCAGATAGCGCTTTCTGAATTCTAAAGTAACATTTTCTGAAAATGAATATACTGGCAAAGGTTATTGTGCGAATTTTCGTAACACGCTTCAGCAGTCTATTAATAGTGACAAAACACAAAGTAGAACTTGGCAGCAATGTGCTTAAAATTGAAACATGTTTATGTAACACTGAGTTAATCTGTGTCAAGCACTCTTCGAGGTTGAATTATTTCCCGCAAAAGCGTGGGAGCGGGAAGTACTGAACCAATATTTTGTGAAAAGGTTACTATAACATAATGCTCGTTTGGGCATATAAAAAGCTAATTTTCAGACCGCCCTTCGCTAGTCTAAGAAAAATACAAATCACTTCTATACAGAAACACGTTAAGGTGACACTGAGTTAATCTTTGTCACACACTTGGCGACATTAACATATTTCCTACGCAGTTGTCGAAATGCGCGGGAATGTCGAAAACTGTGCTCATTATGTACCAGTCAAATCGAAGCTTCAACGCCCCCCCCCCCCGGGCATAAATTGTATTTACAATATAAGCAATGATTCAATACAATACCCAAGTCCCGCAGGGGTGGGGGCATTTGAACTGCTCTAAGGCCCTGGGAGAGGGGAATTTGAACAAAACTTTTCCAAAAATTCAAATGCCTGGGGGGTTGCCCGGGGGGGGGGGGGGATGTTGAAGCTTCGATTTGACTGGTACATGAAAAAAAATTGAAATAAATGTCATTACGGCCGTCGATAGTCTAACAAACGCGTATTACAAATGACTGTATGGAAACTTTAATGTGACACTGAGTTCAGTGATCTTTGTCACATATTCGTGCAAATGGATGATTCTCCTGGCACGCAACTTGCTTTGAATATTACAAACAGAGATCCATCTAGAAATGTCAAAAAAGAAACAATAGCACCTACCCAAAAATATAGCTTCAATGAAAAAATAATTACCTGGTCTCTTCCCGAAGAGAACAAGTGACCTTCGCCACAAAACCACTCGACTGATGACCAGCGTCGATGTGTTGTAGGAGTTCCATAGCAAAGGTCGCATTCTCTGCATATTCTGGTTGACCATTCTTCCCTTCTACATTGATACCCATGTCTTTTTCGCGAATTACGAAATCATACTCAGCCATTTTCCTCGGCGGAGCAGCAATGAGAAGTTTCTGAATGCGAAAACTGATCCTGTCTTGGTAAAATGTACCATTCATTCAAGGTTCCCGCGTTACCTTGCAAACTTTTTCTTATATGGTTCGGCTGGCCATATTTGGAATGCAGACCTTGAACTCGTTTGAAACTTAATGCCTGTGTGCAGGTGAAGACCGCAATGTCTCTTCAAAATTATTGCCGTGGGGTGGGTTTTCAACAATCCTGGGGTGGAATTTTTAACAAATTAGATCTGTCACTCATTTGTGCGGTCCTCAGAACCTTGATTTGTTACTCCTATGAATTGGTTCTTCCATTCCAATTTTGTGTATTTAGTTATAGGCTCGGTTTCTGTCGCTCTCTTTCTCTCGTGCCTGGTCTACCCTCCCAGAGAAGAGACGGCTGAACGAGTGAGCGGCAAACCATGTCTGTGACCTATATTCGTATTTAAAATTCTTGCGGTGGCCAGAAATGGCATCTGATGACAATCATTCGCGGGCCAACATAACGACTATTGGTCGTTAAATTTGTACATGTACCGTTTTCGCCACTTCTTTTAATTTTGGCCCTCCAACCTATTTTGTTTCAGGTCAATATGTGCTATTTTCTATAGAAGGTTTTTTTTTAGAAAAGTAGAGCAGAGTAATTTGACGACTGTGTGTGGCACATGACATGGCCAAAAAAAGACATATGTTGGTGTACATCGTGTTGACACCATGTTTTTTTTCTGCTAGTTCAGTTTGCTTTGGTTCATTTAATAATTTTGTCCGGCTTCGCCAAAGACTGATGTCGCTTTCCTTCAAGAAGACTACCGTGCACATCAATTTGCTTGAACATTTTTTCTTGATCTGACATTCTGGCACCTCGTAATTCGAATATAGATTCTCACGCATGAAGTCTGTTCACTATTTTGTGTGTTGTATATGCCGTTATGGTTTAGATCAGGCATTATTTCATCAGTTGAATGTATTTGGTCAGATGTCCCGATAACGCGATCGTTCTTCATTTGCTACTGTGAGAAAGATAATTTATGCCGCCTGCTCGATTCAGGGTTTTAAATTTGTTATTGGCCAGATTAACAATGCTAAGGTCCACGAGTTCAGCCATGAGTTCGGGGGAGGAGTTTCCCGATCAAGGCTAGTTAATTTACTGATGGAATATTAAATGAAATGGTAGAAACAAAGCATGTGCGAGACATGCAAAATAAAAGTTGTTTTTTAATCAGCACATTGTGACATGCACACAATGCATACCTCATTCTATCTTTGTGCAATCTTCCAACCTAACACTCATTTCATGTAAATTGAAAAACCCCTGATATAAAAAGAAACCCACTGCTAAAATCATAAGCCCTTATAAGTTCTCAAAGCAAGCTGACTTAAAACGAGTTGTTCTTTTACCAAGTCAAGGTCATTAAAAAAATACACAGCGTTTGATAAATTTTGAGGCATGTATTCTTTTAATTGTTTTATAGAAAGCTATAGCACAGCGGAATTTCGTCAAACGTAAGAAACTATCGAAACTCCTAGATAACTATTGCACACGACCAGATATTGATTCACAACTTTCTAGACGTTCGGCATTTGAAAACCCTTGCAAGTTTTTTCCTTGTTGTCAACCTTTCAAACCAAACTACTTGTGAATATAAGTCTGTTACGGAGTTTGTGAACGGACGTTTGCTAAGATTTGAAAGCCTTGCCTTGAAATGAAGCGTTCTCCTCGCACCAAAATCAGTAAAACCAACGGTCGCAGACAGATTGCACGAAGGCGTCAGTAGGACGATTACTGATTAAACAAGAAACGCGAATGGAACCTTATTGAATAACTAATTATCTGAATATGACAGGATTACATATTCTCTTCTTCTTCCCAAGAACGTAAATTAACTGCAGACACGAGTGAGGCTGTAATGAAATTTCAGTAGAGATAGCTACAATCAAGTTTCGGACTGCGCTTTAGAAATGATTCATTGTCAATTCCTTGATTACATTAGATTTTTTTCTTTTTCCCCTTAAACTTAAGAATACAGTGCAATCTCCGGTTGCGACCACCTCAGCTATTGATTTTTCAGTCCTGGAAATTTTACCATTGAAAAGTATTGAGTTAGTGATGTCAGAAATGTAACTGAAAAAATTGGGGGTCATCGACGTCATTTTGGAAAGAACACTACCGGAATAATGTTTTTGTTTTAAATCGACATTAAGAAGTTTGCATGGCTACAACACTAGAAATGGCTACTTACCTAGATTGCCTAAACCTAAAACGGAATGCCGAAACAGGGTATCCTACTTCCGTTTTTACAAATGACTGGATGTCCCTCCCAGTATTTTTAAGAAGGCCAATGCCATGCACAATTTTTAAGACAAACCTTATAAAGTTGTTAATGGACAAATATTTTAAATAATGGACAAATATTTTAGATGTACGCCGATTATATTTTTGTTTTTTAGGACAGTAGGACAGTAGGTAGTTTTTAATTCGTAGTTTTAATCATTGTATATTTTATATTTTATATCTATGACATTTGTATTTTTTATTTTAGCTTTTAATACTTTTTAATTTTTTACGGAGGACCTCCCTGAAAACCACGTATTTACGTGACGGGCGTTTCCTCCTTAAAGATTGTTTATTATTATTATTTTATTATTATTTTATTATTATTATTATTATTATTATTATTGGACTTTTCGTACAATAAAATATGAACTATTTCCCTTATAATTTTATGATTTAACTGGGCTGTCTATCAAGGTACATATAGGATGCAAGGTTCAAAATAACTCTTTGGAAAGATAAGAGTTGCATTAGAGACGAGAATTGTAAACGTTGTTGTTCCCACTACAATTTGTGTACGTTTGATCAAAACTCAACCTGGCAATAAGGGCACTGCCCCTCCCCCTGCCTCCAAGTCCAAAGGTGCTCTCACGCCTATGCTGCGTTTCAGAAGTACATAGCATGAAGCGGTCTCCTAATTTTTGGGCAAATAAAACTTAGATAGGAAATAAGAGATGACGCAATGTAATCAATGCTAAATTTGATTTAAATCGGTTGCAACAGCTGAAATACGTCAGTAGATATATATTACAACTCAAAAAGAAAATTGGTGTGATAAAAACTTCCACATTAAAAGGAACAGTTCCACAATTATCACTCAAGATCAAGAATCTTACCTGTTGTTACGCTCTATTGGTGGTTGTTAAGCTCTGTTACTGATTGTTACGGTGTGTTACTTGTTGTTACGGTCTGTTTCTGATTGTTACGTTCTGTTACTGCTTGTTACGCTCTGTTACTGATTGTTACAGTCTGTTACTGGTTGTTACGGTCTTTTACTGGTTGTTACGCTCTGTTACTGATTGTAACGGTCTGTTACTGGTTGTTGCAGTCTTTTACTGGTTGTTACGCTCTGTTACTGATTGTTACGGTCTGTTACTGGTTGTTATGGTCTGTTACTGATTGTTACGGTCTGCTACTGATTGTTACGTTCTGTAACTTGTTGTTATGGTCTGTTACTGGTTGTTACGTTCTGTTTCTGATTGTTACGGTCTGTTACTGGTTGTAACGCTCTGTTACTGATAGTTACGGTCTGTTACTGGTTGTTACGGTCTGTTACTGATTGTTACGGTCTGTTACTGGTTGTTACGGTCCGTTACTGATTGTTACATTCTGTAACTTGTTGTTACGGTCTGTTACTGGTTGTTACGTTCTGTTACTCATTGTTGCGGTCTGTTCTGATTGTTACGTTCTGTAACTTGTTGTTACGGTCTGTTACTGGTTATTACGTTCTGTTACTGATTGTTACGGTCTGTTATTGGTTGTTACGCTCTGTTACTGATTGTTACGGTCTGTTACTGGTTGTTACGGTCTGTTACTGATTGTTACGGTCTGTTACTGGTTGTTACGGTCTGTTACTGATTGTTACATTCTGTAACTTGTTGTTACGGTCTGTTACTGGTTGTTACGTTCTGTTACTCATTGTTGCGGTCTGTTCTGATTGTTACGTTCTGTAACTTGTTGTTACGGTCTGTTACTGGTTATTACGTTCTGTTACTGATTGTTACGGTCTGTTATTGGTTGTTACGCTCTGTTACTGATTGTTACGGTCTGTTACTGGTTGTTACGGTCTGTTACTGATTGTTACGGTCTGTTACTGGTTGTTACGGTCTGTTACTGATTGTTACGTTCTGTAACTTGTTCTTACGGTCTGTTACTGGTTGTTACGTTCTGTTACAGATTTTACGGTCTGTTACTGATTGTTACATTCTGTAACTTGTTGTTACGGTCTGTTACTGGTTGTTACGTTCTGTTACTGATTGTTACGGTCTGTTATTGGTTGTTACGGTCTGTTACTGATAGTTACGGTCTGTTACTGGTTGTTACAGTCTGTTACTGGTTGTTCCGGTCTGTTACTGGTTGTTACGCTCTGTTACGGATTGTTACAGTCTGTTACTGATTGTTACGGTCTGTTACTGGTTGTTACGGTCTGTTACTGGTTGTTAGCCTCTGTTACGGATTGTTACGTTCTGTTACTGGTTGTTACGTTCTGTTACTGGTTGTTACGGTCTGTTGCTGGTTGTTACGGTCTGTTACTGGTTGTTACGGTCTGTTACGGTCTGTTACTGGTTGTTATGGTCTGTTACTTGGTCTTAGGGTCTGTTACTTGTTGTTAAGGGTATTATGGTAAAGGCAATTACTCGTTCTCCTGTATTCATTGAAGCACCTGGGTTGTGTATTAAGTGTGTTTCAAGCAGCCAGAAATTGTTGCCTGTTACGGATTGTTACCCGTAACAACTTCTAATCAATACAACAGAAAATTATATCTGGCATGGTATACCGCGTAGGAAACTCTGGATGTTGAGCAACTAATCGAAATAGGCATAGTTGAAGAACACGAAGAAGCTGTACCAACTTGCTCCACCACAAACAAAGATCGTTTTATGCGGTGGACGGACGAGTGCGTAAAATTGTTGATCGCATTGTATCAGGTGCATGAGCCAAAGCGTATGGGAAACAATTTCCACAGAAATGAAAAAAAGGGCTAATATCCAACAGCTGTTCAATGTTCCAACAAGTGGAAGCAGCTCAAAAAAAGGTCGAGGTTGAAGACAACAAAAGAACGACAGAAAGGGGGAAGAAAACCTGCAAGTTTTATAACGAACTTGGCAACATCCTTGGCTTCAAACCAGGAGTTAGACCGGTGTCGATGGCGTCGAATTCAGGTTGAGGTGAAATAACAGAAGAGAACAGCCAAGTAAAAAAAAACAAAGGGACTGGAAAAGAAACGGAGGACCGAACGCCGACAAAAAAGAGAAAAAGAAGCGACAGTGGCCACCCAAAGGCATCAGGCGAAGCCATCCTCAAACCCATGGAGGAATGCAGAGAAGAGCGAAAGGCAAGGGAAGAGAGGCAATTCGCCTATCTTCAAGAAATGCACAAAGACAAAATGAAAATTTTGGAACTTTTGAAAAAGTGATATTTTGACGCGACTTAGCTATGCATGAATTAGTTATGCTTGAGTTAACCTTCAGTTGGAAGTTTGTAAATTGGAGTTTGTTGTCGGATACAAAATTAAACTGTTAAAGTGAATATTTGGTTACAAAAATGAGCGATATGACACGACGTTTCGAAGTCATCTTGACTTCATTTTCAAGTGATGAATGTAACGGTCAGTTCAAGTTTAAAATTAAGTGGTTTGTAACGTCAGCCAACGAATTAGTGCGCGCGCGATAAAATGTTCTAAACAAATACTTTCGCGCGAATTGAGTCCGCTTGTGTGTTCAACTTCGGTTTCCTCTCACGGATGAAGAGCATTTCGCGGATAAGACAATCAAGCTTTCCCTGACATTTCTTTAAAACGGAGAACTGCTTCAGAAGCTCGGGGTTTGAAGTTCCGTGGCAACCTTTCACATGTGTACCAACGGCGGAGGCTCTTCAATGTTCTTCAATTCGCTGATGGAGATGACGAGTAGTGTAGCCGATATAATCTGTATCGCACAGATCACATTTAAATTGATAAACAACACATTGCCGGCTAACGACGGGTGGTTTCCTCTCCTGAATTTGAAGTTGCTCGCCAATTTTTGGACTCGTGAATACCGTTTGTATTGGATTGCCGATGTTGTTGCCAAGATCCTTGAGCTGTTTCCGGACGAAGTCTGCAGATCTCTGATCTTTGAAAGGTAGTACGACCCGAGTGATGTTTCCCTCCGACATGGCGTTGTTCTTCTTAACTTGATCTTTATCCACAAGGACTGAGTTTAAGAACTTGAACTGATCGTTACATTCATCACTTGAAAATGAAGTCAAGATGACTTCGAAACGTCGTGTCATATCGCTCATTTTTGTAACCAAATGTATCTCAAAACGTCTTCTTCTATGTAAAGTGAATATGACAGAAAAATTTTTTTTACGGTTTTAGTCGCATCGAAATGTGTAATTCACGGATTCAGCTTTTAAAATGAGGGGAGAAAGTTTTTTCCCTCATTTTTGGCCCCAGAACTGGCCATTTTTACTCGGGCTTCCGTATACGGAGCACCCGAGTCATAAAATGCAACCATTTTCCTCGCCAAAAGGGGGGTCATGGTCCCAGGAGTTCCATGCTTAGACTGCGGAAACTAGGGATGAGGGTGCAGCAGCTCATTATCATGGCTAATGCGCTGGCTCTTCGTTATTCCTCAGAAATTATATTACACAAACTCCGTTCGAAATATATGAGAAAACATAAGGTAGAATCCCGTTTACTGTGCTACGAACCACTCTTTAACGCATCTAGAATAAAAGAAAATAAAGCTGTACCCCCCTGGGTAAGAAAATGTCACACATGACGTAATACCATAACTCCCTGGGATCGCATATAGACCGCTGACATCTGAGCCTGCCATCTTTTCCCTCGTGCTACAAACGACAACAGGTAAGTGGTTTTGTTTACCACCATTTTTCATGCTGTTTGGCCGTATCATGGCTAACCGCGGCTCTTTTAGAGTCGTTTTTCGTTTGTAGGGTAAGTAGTTGCTTCTCTTCCAGGAAATATTTTCTCTGGTTCATCCGCAATGAGCAAGAAACGTCATCGTTCACGCTCGAGATCTCGTTTGAGAACAAAGCATGGCCGCCGAAGTGAGCCGGAGCAGTCTCCTTCCCCAAGCCCTCATAAACGTCCGAGATCCTCGAATGAGGAACAGGATTCCTTATCGGCTATCCTAAAGACTTTACAAGAAGTCCAGCAAGACCTAAAACACACAAACGATTGTGTGTCATTGATGGAAAAACAATGGCATCAAAACGTCCCAGTCTTCCCGCCAAATTCAAGCGTGGAAACTGACTCACTCTCTGTGATGGTTCACTCAGACGAAGACCTTATATCCGATAGTGAGGGCTTGGATACGGCTTTAAAGCCACCAGTACGGGCTAATGAGCCACCAATTCGGGCTAATGAGCCACCAACCGAGGTTTCTGAACCTCAAAGCGGGGCTAATAAACCCCCAGATAAAGCCGTGAAGCGGCCAAACGCACCAAATGTGTCAGCAAATGGCGGTGATCTATATGATCCAGATTCTCAACATCCCTTATGGGAGCCAAAGGTGGAATTTTCCGCTTTTTTTGGAAAAACAATTCCGTCGGAAGTTATCCTACGATCAAGTAAGCGACGTACTTGATAGTTATTGAATTCCATCTGTTGACTGCCTGTTCTCACCGACTTTGGACAACTCTGTTTTGAATCAAATCTCCCCATTAAAGTCTCGAAAGTATACACAAGAGCGTGACAAAGAACTGGCCTCTGTGCAGAGGTCCATGCTAAACATAACAGGCCCCCTTTGTTGCTTACATGATGCTTTATGTTCAGACCAAGATGTATCCAAAGATGACATAAAATCAATTCTTGAGCAGTCACTGTGTTTGTTAGGCTCTGCAAATTTCCAGTTTTCAGCCTTAAGGAGGAAGAAAATCCTCGTGGCCATAAATAAAGACAAAATTGGCCTGGCTGACCAGCCTCTCCCCAATGCTAAGCGATTGCTTTTCAGGGACGACTTTCCAAGTATTGCATCAAAGCAAGCAGACCTTTCAAGGAGCCTCGGAAAGAACTTAGGTACGGCCTCCCGGCCTGCTATGCGCCCACGCTCAGGGTCATCGCGTCCTCATAACAAGGAGAAGCCCTTTGCTGGCTCCTACTCTAAGTACAACAACCGTTCAAAAAACGGGTGTTCCTTTCGTGCCCCCAAACAGGAGGCAAAAGAATCGACTCATTCATAGACAACTGGAGGGAAATAACCTCCGACCCAGACATCCTCAGTATTGTTTTAGGTTACAAAATTCCATTGCGTTGCAAACCAGTTCAATTTACCATACCAGTTACAAGTCCCAACCAAGTAAATGCCGACCTCAGATTCAGAGGTGGAGAACCTCCTCACCAAGGGGGCTATTGCAGAAATCCCCCCCCCCCCCCATAAGAGAAGGTTTCTTCAGTCGTTTGTTCCTTGTCCCCAAGAAGGGTGGAACTTTTTGACCTGTGATAGACTTGAGTTTTCTGAACAAGTACGTGGAAAACTCTCACTTCCAGGTGGAAAGCATTCATTGTTTAAAGTCTCTACTTCAAAAAGGCGATTATATGACCACCCTGGATCTGAAAGACGCTTATTTGTCAGTCCCGGTGCACAAGGACTCTCAAAAGTTCCTTCAATTCCTTTGGAGAAACAAATGTTACGCCTTCCAAAGCCTCTGTTTTGGCTTAAATACTGCACCAAGGATCTTCACCAAACTTTTAAAACCCATAGCAGCATTTCTTCACAAACGGGGTGTTCGTATGATCCTCTATCTGGACGACTTTCTAATCTTGGGGTCAACTTACCAGAAGGCACAGAGTCACACAGCTATGGCTGTATCCCTCCTAGAAAGCCTAGGCTTCACTGTCAACCTGGAAAAGTCATGTTTGATTCCGACGCAAATAATAACATTCCTGGGCTTTGTAATCGACTCCACTGTAGAAGCACTAAGCCTCCCACAGGAGAAAGTTATAAAGGTGAAATCCCTTTGCTTGAAAGCAAAGGTAACTCAAACTATGCCTGCTCGTCAAATAGCGAGTGTACTAGGCACTCTAGACTTGTGTCGCTCAGCAATTTGGCAAGCTCCCCTTCATTTTCGACACTTGCAAATCAGAATGATCCAAGCTCTTCATTCGAGCAACCAGAACTTCGATGTGACTATTACTCTGGATCACGACTCTTTGGAAGAACTTCATTGGTGGGTGTCCAACATCAACTCTGTGAACGGCAGCCCAATAAGACCTCCAGCTCCAACGTTGTTTATAACAACAGACGCTTGCAAGACAGGATGGGGCGCAGTCTGCGAAAGTCAACGCACAAACGGGCGTTGGTCAGACAGCGAAGGCACCCAGCACATAAATGTATTGGAGCTCAAGGCTGC